>PVJS01005177.1:0-65343 GCA_004027185.1 Glis glis
TGAACCCAGGGGCATTCTACCTCTAAGTTACACCCCCAGCCTGATTGATTGATTGATTGATTGACTGACTGATTGATTGATTGATTTTTGAGACAGGATCTCACTAACTTGTTGAGGGCCTTGCTAAATTGCTGAGGCTGGCCTCGAACCTGTGATCTTCCTGTCTCAGCCTCCCAAGTACTGGGATTACAGGCGTGTGCCACCACACCCAGCTGTCCAAAAGCTTCTTTGGGTTTTATCTTATCAATTACCTCATTGAGCTGCAGCAAATATTCCTTTTTGGAATATTTTTCTACATAGAGATTACAAATTAAAAATTTACTATTTTAATAACTACATGGTAAGTGATAAGAACCAAGAAAAACAATCAAACTATATTCTAATGTGAAACCTGTTTTGCAGGGAAGCTACAACTGAAAATGGATCTCTCAGAGGATTTGGGAATACCTTTTGGTATAAACCTGTTTTGTCTCACAGTTGTTTAGATGATGTTATACATAAATGATAAAATTGAGACTTACAGGTTATACTAAGGTTTATAAAAACAAGTCTTTCCACGGATTGTGTTAAGCAAATGTTTTGTGAAAAAAAAGGGGAAGTGCATTTGTTATGCAGCAATGCTGACAGTTGCAAGCAGGAGAGTCACTCATTCTAAGTCACCAGGACTGGACACTAACCATAGCCTGCAGTTATGTCAAGACATATCTGATGTTACACTGTGCCTTCAGTTCTACATCCTTCATCCTTTGCCCTCCTTACACCTCTGGCCATGGTATGCACAGGTTAAAGTCCTCCAACTGGAAATGTTCATGGAAACTGTTCCAAGTTCATTGAACTTTTGTCCGTTTTGCAGTGTTCATTTCAAACAACTGCAGATGTTTCCCCTGTGCTATTCATAGACTCCCTGGTGTTTCCACAAATGGGAAGAGCCCTGGAGCAAATGAGGGTTATCTCGAGCTGAAGGCAGGAATAGTATATCCTAAAAGAAAATTCCATTTGGAAGAAATATGCCACAAGCTTCAAAATCCTTCCATGAATTTTAAAATGATGGCGGTGACCCTGATCACAGGAGTCATTTGGAATAGTCATATTCTTTCACACCACCAAAGCTTTTCCTTACTATCAAACAGCAGCTGGGACACCTCTGTGGTTCCGCCGAGCAGTAATCATGAGATTCCATTCCCTCTTGAACAAGGAGCCAAGAACCACCCCACTTTGGAGGGAGCAGAGGGGTCTGCTATCACCGAAGCCAGCTCCCTGAGGAATAAGCTGGCGCAGGAGAGGAGGAGAGACTGGGGCTGGGACATGAATCTTGCTCAGCTCTTTTAAGACAGGCACATGCTGCCACCTGGTTCCCATTACATTCTCATTCTAGTGAGACTCACCCACTGAGGCACCCAGGTGGAGATTGAGCCACAGGCCCTCTGTGCTCGGAGCCTGGAGACCGTTCCCAGCATATCACAGTTACAGAAACATCTGTGCCCAACAGCTTTCTGCTGAACTGCTGTGAAAATTTACAGTGTTCGATTGCTTTCAGAATTTCTCACTTCTCAGCCTAAGGCCGGGTGGTCTCAAGGCTGCCAGTGAATTGCAGCAGGAAGTGAGAGAGATCACAATTTCCAGGGTTTGGATGAAATGTGGCATGAGGGTGTGAGGGGTGAGCCTGGAGCCCCAAGTGCGCGGGATCCCATCAACGGATCATTTCTTTTTTTCCGTTTTTGTTCAATCGACTTACACTTCCTGAGCGTGATGTGAACTGACTTTAGGACGGACAAAAGTCTGACTGAAAGTTGGTCCTCACAGAGCCAGCAGCTTAGTGAGAAAGAGCCAGTCGTTTAAAATGATTCTAACAATACAAAATAGTATTGAGTTTGAAATCAAAAGATGATTTTTGAAAGTCAGGTATTATCCTAAGCGTGTAAACAGATTCTAGTAGTTTTTAAAGTCCCATCTACAATAGCACTAATCAAATTAAAGCCTCCAAACTAACCACATTAGGATCACTATCACTGGTATCTTGTGAAAAACATAAATTCTCTCACCCCATCCCAGACCCACTATGTGGGAATAGGGCCCAAGAATCTGCATTGGCAAAGGCTCTCTGGGCCTTGCTCACCAAAGCTTCAGAAGCATCGGTCTAGAATATAGACAAAAGGAAACAACAATTCTAGGCCAAACAACCTACCTTGCTGTTTCCACAGAACCAGGAGAGAGAAGCAATGAAGATGGGTGAGCCAGTATACCATGACCAAGAATCATAAGCATTCGAAGGTGGAAGTGGATTAGGAATTATGAGTTTAGGTTGTAGCAAAAGATAGCAAAGGGACAAATTCATAAACTCTTGGAAAATCTTGGAGATTACACATGAGGATATTTTCTTTAAACACTTAGACTTTGTTTTGTTTTTGTTGTTGTGTGTGTGTGTGTGTGTGTGTGTGTGTGTGTGTGTGTTTTACTAGGGATTAAACCCAGGGGCATTCTACCACTGAGCTACACCCAGTCCTTTTTTTATAGTATTTTTTTATTTTGAGACAATGTGTCAATAAATTGCCCAGGATGGTCTCAGCCAACAAAGTAGCTGGAATTACAGTCTGTGCCACCACACCTGGCTAGACTTTAATATTAATGCCATGCAAAGATGTCCCAATAATTAAAGTATAAACTATACTGTAATTTTACTTTTAGATAGTGACTGTGCATGGCTGGGAACATTGACCAGTCAAGGCCTCTATCACCACTTCTACAGTGTCCCCACAGCCATCAAGACCACCTTCCTATGCTATGAATCAAGAGTTTTCACTTATTCCCTCTTTTAAAAGTTGGACCCTCTGGGCGTGGTGGCGCATATCTGTAATCCCAGTACTTGGGAGGCTGAGACAGAAGGATCACAGGTTCACGGACAGTTTCAGCAACTTAGTGAGACCCCTAGTAACTTAGTAAGAACCTGGTTCAAAATAAAAAATAAAATAGGGCTGGGGGTGTAGCTCAGAGGCAGATGCCCCTGAGTTCAATCCCCAGTACCACAAATCAACAAATAAAATAAAATCAACAAATAAAATAAAGTTGGACCCTTGAGTTAAAATGATCCTTTACCTGGAGGCAAACTGTGTAGTAGACAGGTAAGCCAGCTACTCTGGTTGAAAAGGGCACTGGGCCACCAAACCCCTTCTGTTTCCAGCTTTGAGAGGACTCAATGGAAAATCCAAGAATTCTATAAGATGAATTTAAAGAAACCTGGGTGTGCTTTTCAAATATTCTAGCTCACCTTCTTCAACCAAGTGATACCTACTCCTTTCCTATCCCAGATCCATCATGGTCAACCTTGTAAGAAACAAAATAGAGACTGCCAGTCCCAAATGACTCTACCTGTCTCTCACAGCCTCCCTGTGGAAGCCAAGGGTCTTCACCAGTTCTGTCAGTTTCAATATATTCCTACAGCTCCTTTGAGAAAGAGAGTTCAATAACCTACTCTTTTGAGGATTGAGCCCAAGTTTCTAAGCTGATCCCTGGCTTTGTTCTGAGGCCTGTGGAAGGAGAGACAAGATACTCCATACCATGGACCTCTCCGATACAGGATAGAAACGCTGCAAAACCCAAGTGCTTTTGAGAGACTTCTACGACCCCCCCGTCAGGATTACTCGCTGCCCCTAATGCAAAGCTCTCATCACGACATTTGGTAATTTTATAATAAGTTGAGCCTCTGAGGAGTATTACTGGATGTTTAACTAATGGCCAAACCTTGAACCTTCTGGTTTTTCATGGTACCATATTTTTTCTTCTTTGCTTCAGAGAGCCCTAATCTGGTACAAAGGTAAGGTACTGAAGGAGGAGCAGACATCGGTACAAGGAATTTTGGTTTCTCTTATGTTCGCTCCTGATCTAAAGGGTAATACTAGACTTGGTTTTCTTTTCTTTTTTTTTTTTTTTTGCGGTACCGGGGATTGAACGCAGGGGCGTTCTACCTCCGCGCTACGCCCCTGGCCCTATTTTTTATATTTTATTTTGAAACCGGGTCTCATGAAGTTGTGAAGGGTCTCACTAAGGAGAGAGAGAGAGAGAGAGAGAGAGAGGCAGGGAGAGAGAGAGCGAGAAAGCTGAGGCTGGCCGTGAACCCAGATCCTCCGGTCTCCGCCTCCCAAAGTACTGGGATTACAAGCGTGCGCCACCACACCGGGCCTAGACTTGGTTTTCTTGTGGAAGTTTGGGTTTGGCTTTTGATTGGCTGGTTGCTTCACTGGTTTGGAGGATTTTTTGTTTTGTTTTGTTCTATTTTTTGTTGTTGCTTTTGAAATCACTGTTCTGAAGAACATTACAAGTTAGAAACAGGCAAAGAAGAGGCATCTAATAAAGTATCCTAAAATTAGTTGTGATCATTATCTGGCTTGTGAAAACAAGGATTTATCTCCTAAGGTTTGCATCTTTTTTCTTGATTCAACCTTATGCCTTTAACTGAAAAATTAGGATGCTGACTAGTTATAAATATGTGCCCAGCCTATAAATATTTAAGGATAAAAGAGGGGAAAAAAGAGAGTTTATATTTGTCAATGGGAATTTTAAAATAGATAAACTAAAGTCAGAAAATTATCTTGGGTTGTTTCGTATAGACTTTTTCTATATTGCCCTTGTATGTTGTTCTAAAGGATGGGCCCCTGAGCCAGCCCCAAACCCTAAGGAAGAAATGCAACATGCGAAAGCATAGAGTTGGTTGCATCAAAATATCAGTTTGAATCATGGAGCATAAACCTCTAAGGGTCACTAGAAAGTATCCAAAGCAATCTTTCAATTAATAAATGGGGGAAATGAGAGTAAGAGGAAAATTAGGCAAAAATATATATTTTTAGTAAAATAAACAGGCACTTTACCTAAGAAAAATGCAAATAAATTCAAACATGTATAAAGGTGTTCAACTTTATTAGGAATAAAATTTTCTAGTTAAAACAAAATGAAAATATATTTTATACTCCCTACTATACTGGCAAAAATGCAAAGTCTCACAATACCAAGTATTGGTGAAAACAGAAACTCTCTAGTCCACCAGTCAGAAAAATAAATGGGTTACAATAAATTTGGGGCATAAGTTGAAAATACATAACTTCGGTCATCCCATTCCTAAGCCTCTCTCATAGAGAAATTTTTGCAGAGGTGCCCTGTGTGTGTCTGTTCAGGCTGCTATTACAAAATAGCACAGACCAGGTAGCTTACAAACTGTAGAAATTTATTTCTTACAGTTCTGAAAGCTGGGAAGTCCAAGGTCGGGATGCCAACATAGACAATTTCTGGCAAAGGCCCTCTTCTAGTCTGCAGACTTGGAAGGGTCTAGCTAGCTCTATTGAGTCTGTTTTGTAGGGACGATAAGCTATTCATCGTTTCCACGTGGTACCATGTTTTAGTTTCATTGGAAGGGTTCCACTTTGATGATCTAATCACCTTCTAAAAGTCCTACCTTCTACCACTATTACCCTGGCCTTGGGATGTCAACATGTGAATTCAAGGATGGATACAAATATTGAGACCATAGTAGGTACCCAGGTATTTGTTTTATTATTCTGTAAACTATACATCTGTCCCTTTGTATGTATGTTTTCATGATTAAGAATAAAATCAAACCTGTAACTTTAAGACAACAAACATAGACCAGTAATCAAAAAGTTAAGTAATTTTTCCAGGTCACTCCACAAATAAAATGGCCAAACCTGGACTTGACCCCAGAAGATTTAGTTTCAGAGTTGGAGCTTATAATTACCATGTTCTTTGGCCTATTATTCTACTACACAATATGTGCTAAAATTCTTTAACCTCACCAAATTTCATGTCTTCATCTGTAAAATGAAAATTAAACATATGTCTAGAAAACGCTAAGCACATCGTTTAGCCTATAGATGCTCAATTAGAGAACACTAATAAGGAAGAGGAGAGGAAGGTGAGACTAAAGGAAGGGAAGAAGGGGGGACAGAGAGAAAAAGGAAGAGAGAAACCCCAAATGAAACATGGTATCCTTAAGGAACTTGCACATGCCCAATTTAGAAAATGCACAAAGTGTAAACTAGAAAATCTGTTTTCTCTTCATTGCTGCAGGCCCCAGAGCATCTGATCTCATTAAAGGTGCAAAAGTCGAATATCCTATTGAAAATTCTCTTTGGTGTAGGAAATTAAATTAAAAACATGACCTTTCCCTCAAACCGGCAAAAGTGATCTCGCTCTCTAAGCATGATTGTATCCCTCAGCAGTACATCAAAACCAGACGTTGCCCTGGGACTCCTTTGGCTGAGCCATCAGCCTCCTCCGAGACCCCCGTTTATTTGGCTCCATTCAAGCCGTGAGGATCAGGTTCTTTATAAACTCCAAAGGAAGAAGGTGATATCCGCGCAGGGAGGAGGGTTTCAGGTCTTCTCTAACATTTCACAGGCCATCCACTCAAAGACAGAGCTGCTAACAGCTTCGAGAGTTTGCTGCTCTCCCTCTTTATTCTGAAGACAACATTAGGGGCTGAGGGGTTGCAGACAGGATTGCTCTCTGGCTTGAGTCATAAATTCAATTGTAATCCTTCAAAGTTCAGCAAGGGAGAGCCCTGGAGACCCTAATGGAGACTCTAGGCAGGGAACATTGCCCAGAGACCCAAAGTAGCCCCTCTCTCTGTCCTCTGCTTTGCCCATCCAGAGCCTGTTCCTTCCTTACACCAACATCCCCCAGAGAAAAGGGGCATTATTAGTCCTGCTTCACCATTCAATGAACCACGAAGTTCGTGTTTCTGCTTATGCCCCCCACTCACACCCCCAGAGTCTTTCTAGAAATGCTTCACGAGTCCAGAGAGAAGACAACGGGAAAACTGTACTCTTCAAAGAGCAGAGCAGCCAGCATGGACTAGACAGAAGCCTGGAGCAGTGGCAGACCTTCAAGAAAGTGGCTGGACTTCTGAGGCCAAACCCTAAAGACACAGGTATAAATGGAGATAAATAATTTATGCAGAAGCATGCCAATTGCAGTGCTATTTCTAGGCCCAAAGGGTGTAAATCAATTTAATTTTCCAAATTTAGAAGTAGATTGTGGCCAGGCATGGTGGCGCATGCTTGTAATCCCAGTACTTGGGAGGCTGAGACAGGAGGAATGCAGGTTCATGACCAGCCTCAGCTACTTAGTGGGGCCCTCGGCAACTTAGTGAGACCTTGCTTCAAAATAAAGAATAAAAAATCGGGCTGGGGGTGTAGCTCAGAATTAGAATGCTCCTGGGTTCAATCCCCGGTGCCAAAAAAAAAGTAGATTGTGGTCTAACTACATCCTATCACTTAAAATAGTTTGTTACAAGAAAAACTCTATTCTCCAACAAGAGGATTTTTTTCAACTGAATTGCTATTTTTGTTATTATGACCTATATATTAACTAGAACTTTACAATTTACAATGAGCTTTTCTTCTATTGAATCTATCTCATGTTATGAACAACAAAAATGTGAGCGAGGTTATTATTATGCCCATTTTATAGATAAGGAAACAGATGCTCAGACCCCCTAACAAATGACAGAGAAAAATCTTTTTTTTTTTTACAGTGCTGGGGATTGAACCCAGGGGCATTCTACCTCCGAGCTACAACCCCACTCCTATTTTTTGTTATTTATTTTTGAAACAGGGTCTCACTAAGTTGCAGAGGGCATCATTAAGTAGCTGAGGCTGGCCATGAACCTGTGATCCTCCTGTCTCAGCCTCCCAAGTACTGGGATTACAGTGTGTGCCACCATGCCCGGCTCCAATAGAGAAGACATTTAAACTGAGGATCTCATACTGTAACCTCAAGGATCCTTGTTCAAGGTGTTACATATTCCATCAAGGGGAGCTGAGGAGTAGAGACACAAACACAAGAAAACCTATTTGAAGAGGCTTCAGATAATCATTAAGTGGACTGGAAAATGAGTTTGATCAATAACAAAGACCAAAAGAAGATTTTCATATGATTGTGTAAAAGAGAAAAGACATTTGCAACTTGGGACAATTTTATCCTAGCAGGTTAAATAAGTCTAAAAGGGCAGGATAGATGTGTCTAAAATAAATTAGTAATAATGAAAAAGAGGAGGAAAGAAGGAAGAGGAAAAAGGGGAGGGACAAATAATGACAGTAAAATATTTATTTCACAATTTTCATAACAAGTATCTACCAACTGCTAATAATCCCTTAAGGATTACATAATAATGGGGAACCAGAATTACACAGAGCTTATTTATTTCCTTGATGCTTTTAGTTGTTTTGCTCTCCAAAAACTTTTTAGAGTAAAAATAAGTCCAGAAAGCCTCCTGACCTATCTTATTTTCTGCACTTGTTCCTACTGGGTTAGGTGGGAATCTGAAGTCTAAAGCAGTCATCTGGAGGATGTTTAAAAAGACACAGCATATCGACAGATATTGTTCAATGCAGAATAACAATAAATGATAATAGAGACAGGAAAGATGAGCAAACCAAAATGTGCATTGAAATACTAAAGAGAAAATTATATCGTTGGACTACAATATAAAATTATGTGAGCACATATGTGTGCATGTAAACTAGGGGGAAGAGGGTAGTTAGGAAGAAAGAAAGGAAAATGAGTGCTTAATTCCATCCAAGGATTAAAGCTACTGAACAAAACACCGACAGGTTTCAAACAGATCCCTAACTTCTAGAGATCATCCTCGGTTCATGTTTGTCCATCAGCCCTTCAAATGGATCCATCCGCTACTCATGGAAACCTACAATTGCAGTTAATGAATTCAATGCTCTCCAAGTTTTCCATAAAGGGCTCTTTTAAGAAAGTGGAACTTGAGTCGCTGAACTGTTTTTAAAAGAATAAGCCATAGATTGTGCAGCGTTGCTTTTCCCCATGCTCCTCCATGCTCTGAAGTCTTAATTAGAGCTAGAGCTATCCTGAACTATTTTGGACTTTGACTTTATAGCACAACATGCAATTCCTATTGGTATAGTAAAGCAGTAACTTCAGTATTTGTGAAAACCGAATAAAGTTTATAAGCCTATCAAAATACCTCTTGTCCCTTGTAAATATTTAGGAAACATTTCTGAAATGTTTCTGAAAGTTAAGGTCTTAAGAGTTAGCAGGAACCAAAGAGTGACCTCACTTTGCACCTTACTTCCTTCTAAATGAAGCAAGTCCTTCACTCTGCAAGGGGCACGGAGAACCATAGGCATCCAAGAGGAGAGTCGGAGGAGATACACCCGTGATGGAGACAACAGGTTCTCACAACCACGCAAGGCTCTTGTGGAGAGTATGCATTGTCTATTAAGAGCCCAGCAACCTCCATTAAAAATGGCACCTGAATTCCCAAGAGACCATGAGAAACAAAGTAGTAAGAGTGTGGTCTCACTCCACATAGTAGTCCTAGGGAAATGACCTGTACTTTTTATCCCTACATCACTTCTGAAAAATCATTTCACACCATTGCTCTCTGGAAGGAATTTGAAATAATGCCTATATGAAAAAAAATTGATAAAAGTCAGGGTCTCACCAAATACTCCAAAGGATCACAGTTCTGTCTGTTGGCTACTATGATTGTAAGATGGAAATGATAGCAATGCCCACTTCACTTACCATCTCGTTTCTACTCTTCAGATTCTCTGTTGAACATAACTGGGGCTTTTTATTTCCCTGTTACACTAACAGAGCTCTTATCAAGGCCTCTTGTGATTTCTAGAATAACCTCCATCCCTCCCTCCTTACAGAAATACATTTTTCCCTCAATACCGCTCACTTGGTTCACCTCCAAATTTGTCACGTTTTCTTATTCCTCTTCCTTTACTAGCCTCTCCTCATCTTCCCAACTTCTAAATGATGAGTATTCCAAAACTCAGGCCTGTGAACTTTTATTCTCTTTGTATTGGCAATCTTCTATAGACTCGTGACTTTAAGTGCATTTTATATAATAATGGCTCCAAAATGTGTATCTCCAGCCTGAACTCAAACGTACAAAGCCAACTGCTCGCTCAATATCTCCATCTAAATACTAAACAGGTACCTGAAATGTATCCTGTCCAAAATCAGATTTGTAATTTTCACCCCTAAATCTGTTCTTTCCAGTCCCCTCCAACTCAGTAATAGGCAACTTTCTTTTCAGTTGCCAAGGACAAATCCCTAAAGATATTATTGACTCCTCTTGTACTCTTTTACTCTTAATCTGATCTGTTAGCAAACTCAATGGATCTACCTTCAGAATGAGGTAAGAGGATATAACTTCATCAGCTCCACCACTACCCCCCAAATAAGAGAAATGGGAAACTGCTCAAAGGATTGTGTGCAGAGAAATGGTATAACATGATTTAGGTTTGTAAAGATCTCTGGCTTGATTGATAATGAACTCTTGAGGACTGATGACAAGAGCAGGTAGCCAAACATAAGCCTGTTTCAGTAATTCAGACACTAAATAGTCTTTATTGCTGTATCCTCAGTACCTAGAACCATATCTGGCTCATAAGAAATGCTCAGTCAATGTTGAGTGAGGGAATGGATACAGAACCAGCAGGTTCTGAAGAGGCTCTTTCAAAAGACAGGGTTTATCATGATAGAAGGTAGATCACACAAGATACTCTCCTGGTGCAAAACACAGAACAGAGTACTGAAGTACAGAATATGCATTGAATGTTTGACAATTGGCTAATTGGTGGATGGATGGATGGATGGATGGATGGATGGATGGAAAGACATGACCAACTTTCTTTTAAGACATAGGCAACTTGTTCTCCTCCAAGAAAAGGAGAATGGGGAAGGAAGGAAGGAAGGAAGGAAGGAAGGAAGGAAGGAAGGAAGGAAGGAAGGCCCAGAGAAAACAATCTATCCAGAATCATTACCAAAGCACCCAAGAAAAGGAATGTAGGAAAGTCACCTGCCCTTCAAAGTTTCTATATTCTCAAAAAAAATGTATTTGAATACTCAGTATTACAAGGCATTGGCCACACATTATATGTAATGGTTTTATTTGTTCTATGACAAAGTAAAATTATATTTTATTAAGCCAAATATTTAAAATATCTATTAAAACATTGTTTAAACCTAACTGATAATGGCACCTCACTTAAACCTGATTACTCTTCTAGGTTCTACTCGCTGTTCATTCTTGCTCTTCATGGTAACACTTGACCAAATATCCATTACACAACACACATTTTACCTTTATCAGCTACTTCAGCCATGTTAAGTTTGGACTTGTCCTTTGGTAATATGAATACCTTAAAGAAACTAAAAGATCTTTTTTATATCCCAAGAAATCTCTTAATAACATTCCAAATTCACTACTAGTTTCCTTCTCTGCCAACCTGGTCATTTCATCCAGCATTCCTGGCTCAGAATTCCCTAGGAGAGGCTGGCTGAGCAGCCACCAACAGTGGCCTGGTGGTAGAAGCAAAACCCAAGCCCTGTGCAGTGATCGTTCAGCACTGTGGACAGCAGTTTGTGTGTCTGTGCACCCCCCCCAAAAGATTTTAAGTATGCTCTAACTGTACCCAGAATGTAGCCATATTACAATAGTGTGTGCCAAAAGCTAACATTAATAATAACGGGTGAGATATATTGACTTAATATGTGCCAAGCTTTGTAGTAATCTATTTGATCTGATGTTTAATTCTCTCAAGAACCCTGCAAGACATGTTATTATTATTTCCATTTGTAGATGAAGAATCTGAGATTCAGGGAGATCAAGTAACTTGCCAAACATGGACAACCAAAAAGTCTCCAGATTGGGTCCCTGATCTCTTTACCACGTATCAGTGTCCACATGCGCTCTCTCTCTCTCTCTCTCTCTCTCTCTCTCTCTCTCTCTTTCACTCAAGGTTTTCTCCTGGGAGTCTGGTGGAACGTTCAGTTTGGGTGCCTCTAATTCACTTCTGGATAACAGTGAGTGAGAGGATGGTCCTCTCTCAAAGAAGAAAATATCACAACCATCAGGTACATGCAAGGAAAGCCATCGCTGTGTAAATGAGAGAGAAGGGACCTCCGAAGACAGGTTGCTCACAAGGTCTGCTGGGCACATAAACCACAATGATAAGCACATTCCATTTACAAACACTTGAATGTTTTCCTTTTAATGTTTCTGGTGTCTACAGTTTTCCCGAGCATCACAGTTTTCTAATCAGTCCCGCATGTCTGCTCTCAACCCTGTATCAGAGCCAGCCAGACAAGCTGCAAAGTCCTTGGCCACAGCAGCACCTGGCTCCCCGCGGATGCGTGCCTCGTCGTCTTAAATCTAGCGGAGGCTCTTTGATCTCTCCACTCGATCAAGGCTGCAGCCAGGACTTTGTACAGCACCCTTCCAGACACAGCATTCCTCTTCTACCAATCCCTTCCCTGTGCACGGATGCTGAGCCCCCTCCCTCCCCTTCCTCATCTCCCACAGCTCTGGGGAGCCGTCCCTGTCTGAGTCCTCCTCACACCTCCAAGACACATACAGAGCTGCTCTCTAATCAAGGGATAGAAAAATGACCATCTTTCTAAATAGACCTTAAATTTAGAATAAGAACCACCTCCAAAGGAGATAGCCTGAATTCTAGAGCAATGTCAAGCATCATTCCTTTGACTTTCTAAGAACCTGTGTTCTTGTGGGATCATGGATTCAAAATTTGAGCATGGTCATCACACACACACACACACACACACACACACACACACACATACACACACAACTTTGGATCTCTCCCCAAATAGTCTCTCACAGTTTCCTCTTACTTTTAGATATCACTTCCTAAAATGTGTATATGCACACATATGTTTATAGAGAGAGATATGCACATATGCATGTGTGAGTGTGTATGTATATTGTATGCCTGTTCATAATACTTCCTCTGCTACCTGACTCTTGACTGCCTAAGAATAGGGGCTGTGTCTAAGCTTGACTTGAATTTCTAAACTCCAGGCACATAGAATGAAGCCAAGCATCTTCAAGGCAGATTATGTGCACAAAATGGCCCAAATATTAAAACAGGAATAACTCTCTCATGAGTGTTAGCTGGGGGGAGCCTAACCTGTCTGTGTGCGCTGCTCCAGAGCCCTGAGACAGCACAGACCTTCACACCCACCCCCTGCTGCTGCCAATGACGGGAGGAAACAGCTTTCCACCAAACCACAAACAATTCATCCCACAAGCTCCCACCTTCCATGGGCCAGACCATCCAGCTGTGGATAAGAAGCCTCTGTGGCTTAGTTTGTTACTGCTTTTAAAAATACCAAAGAAAGCTGAATTCGCAATGCAGGAGATTATACAAGGAGAGCAAACAACTTTGAATACCTACCGGGGACCAGGCTTACTGCACACATTGTCTCATTCAAGGGTCACCTCAACCTGAGAAAGAGAATCACTTTCTCCACATCTCAGGCAGCTCTAGAAAGATCTGAGCCCCTTCTGCAAGCCCCAAGGTGCAGGCCCTTGCAGGACTGTGGGATCGGTGCCCAAGCATCCCTGTCCCACCACTCACTCTCTGTTTCTATTTCTTCTACAGTTTCTATTTCTTCTACAGCTTAAATTAGAGAGGATAGTCTAATTTAAGCATGGATTGCAACATATACTAGTGATGTTTCTTTATGATAGAAAAGCAATAAAGATTTCCTGTCAGAATATTAAAAGCCACTTAAAGGAGTTACAGATGCTACGTCAGAGCAGATGGCTGAATTATGGTAAAAACTCTACTCAGAATTGTATCCTTGCGGCAAAGTAAAATGTCCAGTGGTAGTTACCCCATTCCTTGACAAAACAAAAAAACAGCTTTCTAAAGTGGGATACATTAAAATATTACATTTCTTAAACTATGTTGGCTTTTGGCTGGTTGCATGCTTTCTATTGCAGTTAATGCAACCTAGTAAGGTGTGTGAAATCAAGACAGGCATCTAATACAACTGGGCTTTTTAGGAAAACCAAGACTTAGAACAACAATGCCATCCACACACTGAAACTTGCGTCACTTTGCTTTTGGTCCTCACTGATTCTCTGCTATGCGCTGGGGAATCCTCCACCGTTGGCTGGAGTTCTGGGCAGTCAGTGCAGAGAAGCCTGTGTTGGAGGAGCAGGTGGTGTTGATGTGGGTCTTCCAAGCCCTGCCTGTTGGAAGCTGCATGTGTGTCCTCATGAGAGCACCATAAGTCTAGCTTTGTGCCTTCGTCCTGACTCTGAGAAAGGTATGCTTTTCAGGTGGCAGGCCTCCACTCTGGTGTCTTCATCCCCAAGTTGGAGCACTGCAGTCCCAGAAGAGTCAAGAGCCAGAACAACTTCTCATTGTGCATGATCTCTATCTAATAGCCAGCACTCATTGCATGATTGACCTTGTTTACTCTTCCTAACAACTCAATTATATATACATTTTCATTACCCCCATTTTACAAGTATTAAAACTGAGACATATTATACAACATAAATTTCAGAAGGATTTTATCTTATATCGCTCTAAATCCAAGACCATAAGAGTAACCGACATATAAGTACTAAGGAAGTAATTGTTAAATGAATGAATGAATGAAGCCAAAGAAGATTAACTCAATTGTTCAAGGGCATACAACTTATGAGTGTTGAATATATAATTTTTTTTTTGGTACTGGGGACTGAACCCAGGGTTGTTCTACCTATGAGTTACACTCCCAGCACTATTTTATTTATTTATTTTTATTTTGAAACAGGGTTTCACTAAGTTGCTAAGGGTCTCACTGAGTTGCTGAGGCTGGCCTTGAACTTGCAATCCTCCTGTTTCAACCTCCCAAGTACTGGGATTACAGGCGTGGACCACCATACCAAGCTGTTTTGACTCTAAACAATATTTTTGAAAGTGGGACTCCTGTGTTCCTGTGCAATGTCCATGCTGACAGTCTTTATGCAGATCCAAGGCACTGGTCACCTCGTGTCACTTGGTGGGAGACAAGGCTAGGAAAGATGTGAGTCCTGGTCCCAGCTCCACAGCTTACTATGCAACACTGGACAAATAACGACCAGTTCAATTCCTTCGCCTGCGAAATGAAAATAACATCTACTTTGGGTCATGCATCTAGTGTGGCTTATAAATGCTAAAATATGTGAAGTACCTAGCCAAGTGTCTTCTGTCCCGTACATGCTCAGCAATTTGTAGTTATTGCATAAAGATATGGGGCCTCACCGGCCCCAAACAAGCATAGCACGGCTTTTGTGAGATTCCGGCCAAGAACACATAATCCAAATCAAATCATGAAAACACATTTTACAAACCCAAATGAATGACTTTTTACCATACAACTGGCCTATCATCTTCAGAAGTGTCAAGGTTATGAAAGTCACAGAATGACTTGAGGAACTATTTGAAGATGAATGGGACTAAAGACAGATGACAACTAAATGCAACTGATGATCATGAATTGGACCTTCGTTCTACAAAAGCAGTTGCTTGTTGGGAAAAATGATGAAACTTGAATGAGATCTATGGATTAGATGGCAGTAATAATCAATGTTAGTTTCCTAGTTTTTATTTTGATAGTTGGATGGAAGGTTTTTGTTTGTAAGGATTACATATGAGAGTATTCAGTGGTGATAGGAATCACATTGGTGACTCATTGTCAAATGGTCTGGGGGAAAAAAGTATTTGTAATCCAGTAAATTTTTCTATAAGCTTGAAACTTTAGCAAAAGAAAAGAAAAAATGAAGAAAAAGTTTGCTGAGGAACATAAGAGAAAATTCTAATAAATGAAAAAAATCCACACTTCTATTTTTTATTTATTTATTTATTTATTTATTTATTTATTTTTGCGGTACCGGGGATTGAACGCAGGGGCGTTCTACCTCCGCGCTACGCCCCCGGCCCAATTTTTTATGCTTTATTTTGAAACCGGGTCTCACGAAGTTGCGGAGGGCCTCACTAAGGAGAGAGAGAGAGACAGAGAGAGAGAGAGAGAGAGAGAGAGAGAGACAGGGAGAGAGCTGAGGCTGGCCGCGAACCCGAATCCTCCGGTCTCCGCCTCCCAAAGTACTGGGATTACAAGTGTGCGCCACCACGCCCAGCTAAAATCCACACTTCTCGAATGAAAAAACTATACATTGTGAAAATATCACTTCTTCTAAAGACATTTTATAAAATCAATAAACTTCAAATAAAATTTCACCCAAAGGGCTATGACTATAGCTTACTGATAGAACACTTGGATGGTATGCATAAGGGCCTGGGTCCAATGCCCAGCACTACAAAAAAAAATCCTTCATAAAATTGAATTTAACCTGGGCATGGTGCCACATACTTGTAATTCCAGTACTTGGGAGGCTGAGACAGGAAGATTGCAGGTTCTAGGACAGTCTCAGCAAGTAGTGAGACTCTAATCAACCTAGCAAGACCCTATTTCAAAATAAAAAAAATAAATAGGGTAGGGGTGTAGCTCAGAGGTAGAATGCTCTTGGGTTCAATTTAGTACCACAAAAAAAAAAGAAAGAAAGAAAAGAAAATTGAATTCATTCTAAAAACCTCATGAAAGTATAAGGCTAAGACAACCAATGTAATGTGAAAATTAAATATTGCAAGGAGGAATTTGCATTACAAGATATTTAAATTTATTGCAAAGTTATAAGAATCACAAGAGTAAGGCACTGACATACCAGCCTAAAAAACAGAACAATTCAACAGAACAAAAAGCCACCAAAAGAATCAAGTATAAAATAGCATGTGAAACCAGAGGGCAAAAGATGAGTTACCTACTGAATATTAGGAACACAGCTTAATAATTTTGGAGAAAAAAATTCAAATATATATAAAAACGAATTCCATGTGTGTTAAGTCTTAAACACAAATAATGAATCCATGATAGTAATAGAAAAATCTAAATCAGTATTTCTAAAATCTTGGTGGTATAAAGAGACTTTTTCAATATGATAGCAGAGGCAGAAACAAGATGGAAGATATAGGTAGAATTTCATATATATGTGTGTTTAAAACATAGGTACATCAAAAAGTACACAAAGAACCCATTAATTTATACAATTAATATGCATTAATGTTTTTTGTGGCAGTGGGGATTGAATCTAGGAGTGTCCTGCCTCTGAGTTACACCACCAGTCCTATTTTTTTTTTTTAGTTTGAAACAGGGACTCATTGAGGGCCTTGCTAAATAGATGAGGCTGGTCTGGAACCTGTGATCCTCCTATTTCAGCCTCCCAACTACTGGGATTACAGGCCTATGCCACCACACCCAACTCAGTAGTTACATTTTTAAAAGCACACAAAGAAAGATGAAATATTTATAACAAAATTAGCAAAGGTTGATGTCCTCACTATTGAAAGAACAGTGTATATCAATTAGAAAAAGATAATACAAGAAAAGACAGTGATGAATAATTCATACAAGATGAAATACAAGTGGCCAATAACCATAGGAAAATGAATGTTAAACTTTATTAGAAATAAAAATATAAATTACAAAATATCATTTCTAGCTATCAAATTAGCCTGACTATATATCTGACCAAAAGCATTATTTATAATACTAATAAAAAACTGTAAACAAACACAATTTTTAAAAACAGGGAAAAAGTTAAATAAACTATAAAACTGTGGTAGGCAGTTTAACATAAGATGATCCCTAAGAGTTCTTGTCCTTAGTATAGATGCCCTGCATGAGCCTAGGGACTGTCAATGCAATGGATTTTACTGCCCTGATTAGGTTAGGTTATCTGACACAGTTAACCTGTGTCATAGGGAGACTGTCCCATAGACCTGACGTGAGCCCTTTAAAGTGGAAAGGTCTCTCCAGAAGATCACAAAAGAGCAAGTCAAAGATTAAAACACAGTAATGACTCTGTTTTGCTCTTTAAGATAGAGGGGTCACATGGCGAGAAAGGTGGGTGGCCCTATGCTTCCACGAGCAGTCCCCAGCTAACAACCAGCAAGGAAATGAGGACCTCAGTCCTACACCCTCAAGGAACTAATCTTTGCCGACAAGATGAGCTTAGGAGCAGATTCTTCCCAGAGCCTCTTGACAAGAACTCAGCCCGGCTGACACTTTTCAGCCCTAAGCAGAAAACCTAGACATGCCATGTAGCCTTCTCACCTACAGCACCCTAAGTTAATAAGTGGGTGTTGTTTCAAGTTGCTAAAGTTGTAATAATTTGCCATATATCAGTAGAACACTAATGCAGATATATCCACATAAACTATTTCATAGTGACTCAATACTATATTTTCACTAAAATGAAGAAACTGATGAATGCTTATGAACAGTTTTTTAAAAGAAAAAAAAACTGAAATATATCGTGTGATCAAAATTTTGTTTTATAGGCATAGAAAAAAGACTACACGGAAATACATTAAAATGGCATCAAAACCAATACCTGGTGAAAGGAATGAGTATTTTACATTTCCCCTTATACTTTTCCAACCCAATTTTTCCAAAAGTACTCTAACAAGCAGAAATAAAAATCAGCACTCCTCAAACAACGGCCAAGAACAAAGTATCTGGTTTTGAAGGGCCGCTAAAGTATTTCAGCTAGTTTATCAATAACCTGGAAAAGAGCTCTGAGAAATTATGAATTAAACTCTGTTAGGGAATGAAAATACATAAACACAAGTCAAACACAATGGGGCTGTTGTGCCTCTGACCACTTCAGGGCCCGTCCCAGAAGTGACATTAATTCTGAAGCTGTTGCCTGTCCCCTTTGGCAGCTGAACAGCCCAGTCTCGGCTGCTGCGGGTGAACTTTGGAAAGGCTACAATATTAGCCTTCACTGTTAATCCTGCTAATGCACTCACAATCTCCTTGACAGGCTGCCCATCACATCCCTATGTCAGAGCCAGTCGCCCTGGGAGGTGGCTGTGACGAGGGGATTACTAAGAGGATGGGGGGGGCCCTCCCCTCCCTCCATTGCATTCTGACTTTGTAGATAGGCCGCATACCATAGAGGGCACCCGGCAGAGGCGTGTCTTCTGTACTGACCCCTTGGCAAAGAGGTACCAAAGGGAGAAGTTCACCCACCCCAAGAGAATGGCCAGGCCAGTCCTCCGATCTCATCATGAAAGAAGAAAGAAAAGCAAGTGAAAGGGGAAATTCACAGAGCTGAGGACCAGGATTATGCCTTAATAGCAGAGTGCCCCTCCCCTCTGGAGGCCCTACTAGCTACAGAAAATGAGAAAAGAGTTCCTGCCTCTTGGAATGAGTAATGGTGTACCCTTGTCCCCTCCTTTCCCACTCACTACCGAGTTCCTGGGTACATAGTTGACACCTCCCAAAAGCTACCTTTATAGTCTTGTTGTCATCAATTCATAGGATTGCTCTGTTTGCCTTCTGAATTTTCAGGAGTATCATTTGAAATGTTTCATCTAAAATACAAGGTAAGCCTGGCAAGGTGGTGCACGCCTGTAACCCCAGTACTTGGGAGGCTAAGATAGGGGGATCATAGGTTTGAGGCCAGCCTCAACAATTTAGGGAGACCCTCAGCAAGACCCTGTTTCAAATTTAAACAAATAATAAAAATGGCTGAGGGTATAGCTTGGAGGTAAAAACACCCAGGGGTTCAACCCCAGTAACCCCCCAAAAAAATTTAAAATAGAAATAAAAGGCACAACCTTTATGTTTGATGGTTGAAGCAAAAAGTATAGGATTATCTAACGTGGGTTTCAGTGAATGTAGAGGAAATATCTAAGGCAATTATGCCATACACAGGGAGGATAAAGGGACTTAAAAGTAGGTAAGTTTTCTCTACTTAGACTAGTAAAAGGTTGCTAACCAGATTTTCAGTGATGAAATAATTCTTTATCTTGATTGTGGTCATGGTTATGGGAATATACATGTGATAAAACAGCACAAAACAATACACACACATTGTATCAATATCAGTTTTCTGGTTATGATATTGTATTATTATGCAAGACCTAAACTGTTATGGTAGTATTCCTCAATAGTCTATATGTAAAGTCTTGGTCCCCAAGGTGGTGGTATTGGGGGGGCTGAGGACCTTTAAGAGGTGGAGACTTGTGTGAGGTCCTTAGGTTATTGGATGTGTGCCCCAAAGAGGTTGTGGGATCTTAGTCCTATCCTCTTTCTCTGCCTACTAGCTAGAAATGTGACCACTTGCCCCAAGATAGGCCCCCACAACTGCAATCCACTACCTTTAGCAGAACTGTAATCCAAAATAAATTTCTCATTACCTCATAAGCAGCCTGTGTCTGGTATTTTGTTTTAGTAATAAAAAAATTCAATGGTTGAGAAATTTGAATGTCAGTGAGACATTTGATTAGAGGTTACAAAACTATTGTTACTTTTCTTCAGTGTGATAATAGTGTAGGACAATGAGATACATGTGTCTCAGTCTGTTTTATATTACTATAACAAAATACCTAAATCTGGTACTTCATAAAGAAAAGAGGTTCATGTAGCTCACAGTTTAAGAGATTGAAAGCCCATCTGTTCAGCTCTGGTGAGAGCCCCTTTGGTTGAGTCACATGACGGAGAAGCAAGAAGGGAGCTAGCCTGTGTAGAAGAGAGGGCTTCAGGGCCAAGTTTCCTCCTCTATGACAGCCTGCTCTCACACTCATGCCACCATCTACCTACAAGCTTCCAGTGATACCCACTCCCAGCAAATAACAAAAAGCAATTCATCCATGCCCTTAGCATGACAAAAACTCCTTATCTTATCTTACTAGTAAAAGAGTTCAATCAAACCAAACATTTAAAATGTTAATTATACTTTATACATCCCCAGAGATAGCTGAGCTGCTGAGAACAGTGCTGTTCAGTGTTTGGAAAAGAGAAACAAAAACTCTCAACCCATCATCCATCCATGCCACTTTAAGTCCTGTATTCTCATCAATGAAACCGGAACAAGCACTGTACCGGGAAAATGACAGAGAATAGCAGAAAATATCTAGGACTAGGGTGACTAGGTAGAAGAACGTTTCTGCATATGCTCCCATGTAATAGCATTGCATTACCTCCTTTTTTTTTTTTTTTTTTTTTTTTTTTTTTTTTTTTTTTTTAGCTAGCCTGCTCTTGCATAAGGCAAAGAAAGCGCCATCCACGGTGGGTTTTTCACTCTGTAGGGTGTTTGAGCGCCTAGCTCTCTAAGCAGTTGGACTTGCCACATACCTACACCTTTGCTCTGCCCTATACTTCAATCTTGCCCCAGGCTGTTTTTCAGTCCCTGAATATTTTCCACAAAGGGGTAAAGAAGGGGGCTCTTACATAGGCCTCGACTCCCTTCCCAACCAATTTATGAACTGGGTCATCCATTAGTCCCCGTGAAACTGGAAAAGACTCCTTTCAAGTTGTCGCAGAGGTGTCAAGAAGACCTCCAGTTCCGGTGGTTTTCTTCCACTCTCATCCCATTTTAGGATCCCTGGGTTATGATAAAGTGAAGATGAGGAGAGACTGTCCTATGAACAAGGTAGCTTGGGAGGCAGACTACCACGGGATGCTGAAGAGAAGAGTTTCTAATATTTACACGGTGCTTCATAAATGAAGTTTTTGGTTCCAGTAATGAACACATCACTGACAAAATGCGTACGACTTTCCTGTACATCAACTGAATGAGGAAGGGGGAAGAGTATTATCTCACTGCAGGAAGAAAAGCAAGACTTGGAGAAGTGCTGGGACTTGCACAAAGCTTGCGTGTTTCTGGAAAAGCAAGAACTCGTCTCCTGGCCCCTTGCCTCAAAGAAAACACAGCTTCTAATTCTTCCTCTGCCGCCGACCTGAAGTTTGACTCTAACCTAATATCACATGTCCGTAGTGAATGTCTCATCTGAAACAGATGCAAACTGGGACTGCGTGGCTCTAAGGGAGACCAACCCCCGCGCCTTTAAGAGTTCCGTGGGGCTCGAGACCTCTCGGGCAGGGACCGCAGTGGACTTTCTGTCTAGGGCAGCACCCCCCTCCGCCGGCTCCGATGGCGGGGACTTCAATCCAGCTATCGCTGCGTAGAACTGGAGACTCAAGGGCTTCCAGCCTGAATTAACACAGATCTACCTACTTCTTCATCTGTACCTCTAGAGCTCACATAGACCAATTGCTGAATGCGGGCGCGGGGCCAGTGTCCCCCTGGGTTTATGATCCCTGAAAGCAGAACACGGAATTCTGCAGCGATTGCCAGGGACCGCGGCTGGACGCGGAGTTCCTGGACCAGCTGCCCTGGCCGGGGAGTTCCTTCTGCGCCTGCGCGCGGAGCTTGGGCAGTGGGCGGGGCCTGCGGGGCGGGGCCTGCGGGACGGGGTCTGGGGGCGGGGCCTGAGGGGCGGGGCCTGCGAGGCCTGAGCGGGCGGGGCGGCGGTGCCACCCGGGCGGGTGTCGGATACCCTAAGGCTGGAGACCCCTCTTCACCACCGGATTCGGGAGGAGGGCGCCGTGGCCTCCGCCCCTCACTCGGCACCTGCCGACGCTTCGGGTCCGCGGATCCTGTTGGTGGGGACGAGTCGATTCGTGGCGCCCCCAAGGGCGGGATTCGTGGGCGGGGCTGGGAAGTGTGGGTGTCACCGCTCCAGGCTGGGCCAATCTCTGACGTCATAAAGCTACATACATGGGTTACTGCTGCAGACACAGCGGCGCTTTTGCGAGAGGTCTGTGTGACGTCCCCGAGTCTGCGGGAGGAGGCCATGATGTCACAGAGCAATAGTGGCCTGAAAGGTGGGAAAAGACGCCTTTGAGCCAGATAACTTTATAGGGGGCTTAGAGTATCACAGGTCCCATGTTCTTGGAGCTGAGGTGATGTCAAGGATTCTTAGACCATCCAGTATGTCTTTTCCTCCCCCTTGTGAGCAGTGAATCCTTCCGCAAGGAGGTAACGCGGGAAAACTTCCCTTGGGGCGCCCCAAACCCCTAGCTACAGTCTGGAGGGAGGAGGGAGGACCCGAACCTCTTGCTCCAAGGGAGAAGCCTCTGTGAGCTATTCTTTCCCCATGGCGTTCCTGATCTCTTCCCAGAGCAAGCTCCAGGCTGTGCCCAGGGTCTGTAGCGCCTTCTACCCTTCCTCGGGAGATCAGCCAAGGCGGGGCAGCTCCTCCACCTCCCGCACACTAACCGCAGGCCTACCAGCTTTAGGACCGACCCCAGCTGAACTCCAGCTGGCCACCGGCTTCCTTTGCTGCTGAAAACCTGCCCCAGCTGTGCTGGGCGCCCAAGACCGACATTGGGATCCCAGAGGCTTATTGTGGTGGGGAGTAGGGCCAGGAAGAGGAGAAGGGAGCTGGGACTTTCTAGAAGTGTAACGGAAGAGTTGGGGCAGGCAAGAAAAGGCAACCAGCATTTGTAGCCCTCTCAATTGCATGTTTTCTGCAATTCACACTGAGTAGCAGCTAGAACTGCCCCAGCCACACCGCCTAAACTGTAGCCTGAGGCAGGGCAAGGCGGGGTGGTGTCGGGGAGGGCTGATGCCCCGCCTGCCTTTCCACCTGTACTGGTTGCTTCTGCACAGGCTATGGATCATTGCAGCCAGCTGTGCAGCTCGGGGCTCTCTAGGTTCACCAGGACGATTGCAAGCATGGGTAGAACAAACCGAGGAGGCATTATGAGTGGGTTGGGGAGCTCTAACTAGCAGCCTGCCCCACTCCCCAGCCCCCATTAAAATTCTGCCCTGGTTATCCATTCTTCCCAGGATGCACGCTAGATACTGAAAGTCTCTTAGTAGCAGGGTCTGGGATGAGCCCAGGATTCATGGGGCCAGAGGTAGAGTGAGCCAGAAAGGAAAACATCTTGGGCAACCCTCCCCACATCGCGGCATTTACATGTCCTGAGACCAGACTGAGTAAGCTCTCTGTGTCCTGAGAGATGGGGCGATGAGAGACAAGCAGCACTGGTAGTCATCCCCCAGGAAAGATGCAATCCCAAAGGGACGGGGGAAGGCTCTCTTATGTCCTCAGAAGTGTCCAAGGCCGTCCATGGCGGCTGCTAGTGTCTCTGTGTATATACCCAGCCACTCTTTATCGTCTTGGAACAACCACGGTCCCCATAAAGGAGCCTGCGTGGTCACTGCAGGTAGCCCTAACACAAGTCATGGCCAAGGACAGACCATTAATGACCTGCGCTGGTTGACCTGGACCGTCGATGCGCAAAACCTACGGACTAAGCCTCCTCAGTCCCCACACGGGGACGTCCCAAGTCCCGGGGTGGGGGTGAGGGGCACGTTCTTTCTTGGGCCGCGTCCTTGTGAACTCGAGTGAAAAAGAGATTGGGCTCTGGCCCGCCTAGCAGACATCCCACAAGCCGGCCCTGACTTGGCAGTCCTGGGACAAATCAAGGAGGCTTTGAGGACGACACCAGCCACAAAGATGAGTGGCGGAGCGGGCTGCACAGTTACCGCAGGGCTGTGAGCAGAACACAGTGGTGCCTGAGTCCTGGGCCGCCCCTCCCGGCCTGTCCAGCAGGGGGCAGCGTGGTTCGGAACTCGGAAAGCCGAGCTCATCAGCGCAGGTTCGGCCTAAGCCACAATGCCAAGTTCTGGGCCGCGGAGTACTAGCCAGCCGGTGACATCCCCGGAGGAGGTGGGGATGGGGCCCGCAGTGAAAAACGAGAGCGTTTTAGCCCCTGCAGCCCTGGCCCACATTCTCAGGCCCTAGGGCCCTGCTTATGGCAGGGGAGTTGGGTCCCTGCTATAGGGAAACGCAGCTCAATGGTCTCCGCACGCGCCTTGCACCGGGTACTGAAGGAAGCCCGGGAAGCCGCGCTCGCCTCGGGAAAGGCGGAGGGCGCCCTCGCCAGCGCGGCCCTGCGGTCAGAGCGCCCCAGCTCGGGGAGCCCCGCCCCGGCCCAAGCCCGAGAGCCCCCGGCGGCCGGGCCGCTAATTGTGGGAAAACTAGACGCCCCGGGGTAGGCTCAACTTGAGGAGGGCGGACTCGGATTTCTCTTCCTTAGCGCCCGGGGCCTCCCAGAGCGCCCGCCCTCGCCATTCCTCAGAAAGTTTTAAAACTGCAGAGAATCTTCGTGGGTGTGGAGCTGTAATCCGGGTAGGGGACAAGCCCCAACCTGAGAATTGGGGGACGGAAGCGGAGGGAAAAAAGGAGAGATGTAGTTTGGGGACTTTGGGGCAGGGGGGTGTGGAGGCAGCGGCGATGGTGTATTTGCGTGTTGGGGTTCAGCGGAACGGGGTACACAGTACTGCTCTAAAGCTCCGTGAAAGCAGGTCTCACCCCAAAGCCAAAGCTAATAGGAAAGCTAGTAGTTGGTGGTGGTTGCACGGAAGGGGAGGTTGACATTTTGACCCCAGCACCCGGAGATGCTGGTGTGCTGGCCGCAGACTCGGGCTCTTTGTAAACTCTTAGTTCTTCGGAGGTGAGGAGTGGAAACCCTCAGACCTCGACACCGAAGCGGAGGAGGAAAGTAAGACAATAAATACGGACTGGGGCAGAGGCCCGAACGACACCAACATCAGTGCACCGCGGTTTCTCCACCATCCCAGCCCTATCCCCCTAAGAGGGTAGGGTGGGGGGAGTCGGACAGGTCGCAGTCAGGCAGAGAGACCTGTTCCTGCAGTTTCCTGCGGTTCGGGAGGGAAATTATCCATCCTGCAATGCCTGTAAAATAACCGTTTATTTAATAGTTAAAAAAAAACTCCAGTGATAAATGTCCGTTACCGATGGTCAGCGTAAAGTGCCAGTCGCAATGCAACGCCCGGCTCCTGGCCCGCTGCTCGTTCGCGGAGACTCGGCGGCTGAGCAGAGGAGCCGAGGCCGGGCCCCACAGCTCCGGGCGCCAGATCCCTGCCCCGCGGTCCGAGTCCCGGAGCCCAGGGCCGGCTGCAGTGGGGAGGCGCGCTCCCGGCCCGCGGTCCCTGGGGCCGGGCGGCTGAAGCAGATACACGGATTACACTTTTGCAGGCTCCCGGGGGTGGGGACGGGGACCGGAGGAGGAGTTGGAAGCTGCGGGCGCACAGAACTTCGTTTCCTCCCTCCTCTCGGCAGTCAGAGTTACAAGCTTATATGGTCAAAGAAAAAAAATAAAGAAAACGTATAAAATAACAATAGAAAAAGTAATACTTCTGGGAGAGGCGCCGCTGCGTCTCCGCGGAGCTTTCGTTCTTTTTTTTTTTTTTTAATGCAGTTTCCCTTCCGCCACGTGAGTACCGCCTTTTAGCCAAGAGTTTAGCCGCGTCCTGGGGGAGCCGCCCGGGCGGTCGGGGTCACGGCCCCGGGCGGGACTCTGGAGTGTCGCGTGTGCCTGGGACCCAGGGGACATTGTGGGGTGGGGGAAGGTCCCGAGCGCCCCTCCCGCTGCCCGCCAGAGTCGCGCCTTCAGCTTCGGGTCCGTCTGGAGGAGGGCGCGGCGTGACGTGGCCCAGGTCCTGGTGGCCCAGACGCTGTTTAGCATTTGATCTTGGAGGTTTTGAGCTCCTTCACCTGTGAGTGTAGCGTCTTGTGGACAGCGAGAGTCCTGGACTGGCAGAATCCTTTGCCGCACTCCTGACACTTGAAAGGCTTCTCTTTGGAGTGAATATATCTGAGGGCAGAAACGACAGTTAATCCTTGCAAACCGAGGCAGTGTTACTTATAAACAGACGCCCAAGATCCCCTCCCACGACTATAAAGCACTTGCCTTCAAAGGAAAAGAGGCCTGTGGGGTACCCGGGTGTGCAACCCGTAAAATGCTGAGTCTGCAGATAGAGTGGGGAGGAAAGAGAACTTGGACAAAGTTTGACCCGGTAACATGTCAAGGCAAACAGACCACCTGCCTTCCTGAGGAGGTGGAAAGTGGGTTTAAGGACTGGGTCAATGCTCCAGGTGACTCAAGGAAGTTGGGGTCAGACAATTCCTAGAGCAATGTTGTCCAAGACCCTAGCCACTAGCACATGTGGTTATTAAAATTGAAATGACATGAAATTAAGTAAAACAAACAGTTCCATTTCTCAGGCTCACTAGTTGCACATTTCAAGTGCTCAATAGCACATGTTTCATCATTACAGAAACTTCACTCTTGGATAGCTCTGAGGATAGAGGAAGGGGGCCCAGGAGGCTGTGCTTTATCTGGAACTCATGAAGACTTGATCTAGTCTTGGGTCCTATCCATCCCAATATTTCCTCCACCCATGCACCAAAACCTATCCCTGAGCCTCCCATAGTTTCCCTCTGGTTTCATGGGATTCTCAGCAGCTCAGGAGGCTTAGAGCCAGTAGGGGGGCTCATGAACCTCATTAGGGAGGAGGATGGAGAGGCCAGAGGCAGGCAGACAACTCCCTTTTGGGCCACCCACAGTGCCGCACCTGTGGTCCCTTAGGTGGTCTTGCCTCCGGAAGGCTTTGTGGCAGATGTCACAGGTGTAGGGCCGCTCATCTGTGTGCGTCCTCTCATGGATAAGTAGGTTATAGGACTTAGTGAAGTGGCGGCCACAGAACTTGCAGACGAACTCCTTCTTGGTCTTGGAAGGCAGACGTCCCCTTGTGGGCTTCTTTTCTGGGGACAACTTGGTCACATCCAGGAGGGCACCTAGCCCACCTGCAGGGGAGCCAGGGCCCTCTCCTCGGGCAAGCTTGGACGGATCTTCTTGTGTGGCGGCCAGGGCCAGGTTGGCAAAATCAAAACGTGGCTTGGTCTTGAGGACCGGGCTGCTGCCTCCAGCGGTGATCTCTGGCTTGGGCTGGATGATGTGAGGGAACCAGGGAAAGGCAGGCAGCTGGAAGCGCGCGTCCACCAAGCTGGACACAGCACCTGGCACTTTAGAGAAAGAGGAGCGCGGCAAGTGCATGGCCGGGTAACCCAGCGTCCACTGGTGCAGGTGCACGGCGTGCAATGCGCTGAAGCCATACAGGTTGGGCAGGTGGTCCGAGGGCACCGCGGGCAGGCCATTCACTGCTTGAAGGAAAGAGTAGTTGGTGAGCTGTAAGGACGGGTGGATGGGTACCGGTGCTGGCAAGGTTTTGCTGCCCATTGTGGTAGTTGCAGTGGGTTCTCAATCTCGATCTGCAAAGACAGGAAGAAAGGACAGGGGAGAGAAAAAGAGAAGTTCAGGGTAAGCTACCTTCTTTCAGAATTCCAGCCCAGCCATACCCTCTCCTTCCCCCATATAGGGGTTGAGAGTCTAAGACCCTACCCAGAGCCCCCACTGCCTTCACAAAGAAAACCTGTAAAGTAAGATGCAAGATAGTCCTCTTCTCAGAACCATCCCTGGTGTGAGAGTTCCCTCCAAATGGCTTCTGGCAGAAGCACACAACTTGATAGAGAAACCAGTAGGGAATTATATCCTTCACAATGCAACCAACTTAAAATAAGGGTCTGCATCCAGGACACAGAGTAAGGCACAAACACAGGGGACCCAGGCAAGCCTGGGTCCACACAGAATTCAACTCTCCAGCAAGATCACAGAATTTTGAAACACACTTACCTATTCATGTGCAGATAAAAGCACACAGAAATGCACACTGACAGATAAATACAGATTCACACATCTGAAGCACAATTGACAAGAAGGTGCAAAGATAAACTGGGACAGCCAGTGTTTTAGAGAGCAACACTAGCTACTAAATGCAGGGACCAACCATCACACACACACACACACACACACACACACACACACATACAGCCTCCACTTACAAAACAGCACACACGCATATGCACACAGCTTCTGGTGCCTGCACATTAATTGACCTTTGATTTGGTTTCCAGAGGCCAAAAAAGCCATATCATCTTCCTCAAAACTCTCAACTTTGACCCCAGTTTGCTACTCTGCCTTACCAGTATTAGGGGACCTTTATGGCAGCACTCTCTCTGTAACTGCTAGCAGACTGATTCCCTACCATAGCCCTTAGGGGGTCACCATTATTTCAAGGAGGGTGCTGACTCTCATTTACTCTGTCAAACATCTGCAGTCACATACAAAGGGGGCTCCAGTGCCTTCCCTCCCCCACAGGCGAGGCGAGCAGGGTCTTTGGATGCTCAGGATTTTTATGTGTGCAGTTAGTATGTGTATGGGCAAGAGCAGAGGCACCAGGCTTCACTGTTGTGCTCTATATTCCGTCCAACTGCAAGGTTAGAGTGCTGGAGCAAGGCCAGAGAGAAGCCACCCTGAAGCGACCTGGCACTGACATCGTGTGGCATCCTTTGTCAGGGTCTCCAGCTTGCATGGAAAGGTCTGGGCTCTGCAAAGAGGACTTTCATCCCTGCCCCTCCCAGACAGTCCTAACCCAGGTCTATCCAGTGGAAGGGGAAAAATGGGGGGAAAGCAAGTTCAAAGTAGCAAGGATCCTTGGGAGGCCCAATTGCAGAACTCTGGAGTTTGGGGCTACTCAAAAAGGTCTTGTCAGAGCACGGTCCTTGGGACTCCCTGCTGCTTTGCAGGGTCTCAGTCCTCTGCTGCTGACTTTAGCCCTCCCCTTCTCTTCCTCAGACCTCTCCTCTAATCTGAAGTAATGCCCTTTCCCTGGGCACCACCCTGCTTCCTAGTCCATAGCATAGGCTCCCTCCTCCTAGGCCTGGGGACTTTCAGGCCCAGGGGCAAGGTCTAGGCATGGGCTCTGCAGCCTTTTGCAGCAGTGAGGCTCTAAAATCCTGGCCCTATGCAGGGATGTGCAGCTCCTGTTCCAGGGGGGGTGAAGACACCCTTGACCCAGAAAACCTTTCCCCCTAGAAGCTGGCAGGAGGGTCGCTGGTTGAATGGTGGGCTCAGAAAAGTTGCATCGCTGTGGGCAGGGGCTCCCCAAACCCCATGAGCTGGCAAAAATTTGCCTGTGCAGGTTAAATTAACCAAGTCTGACTGCTGCCATTAACTCAGTCTCGGAGTAGCGGAGGCAGGTATCAGTGGAGATTCAACCCCTGGAGCAAGATCAGTGGCCAGGGCCGAGCCTCCTCCGAACCACACCGGTGTTCTCTGTACAGCTCCAAGGTGAGTAGTGCCTGAGACAAACCAAGACCAAGACAGGCTCTGAGACAGGGGGGAAGCTAAATATGAATTGAGCCAGAGAGGAAGCTGGGACCCCCCTAGGTTGGGGAGGAGGAGGAGAAGACTGTTAACTTCAAAGGTCGGCTGGGACTTAGGCAAGAGGAGTCTCTTTGATTCGCTGTCACCTAGTCTTCCCCTCTAGGCGCTGGGAATCAGATCCTTATCTACCGGTCTCCAGGGCCCCCGCAGAGGCCGCTGCGCGCACCTCTCCACACAGGGCCTGTGCAAGCGGCCTTGGCGGCAGGGCTCTGGGCTGTGCATCGGCCCAACCTTGCTCCCAGCTGGGGTGGAAGAACCCACCAATCTCTCCAGGCCTTTCCTGGAGGGGTGGAAAGACCCCAGCGGCCTTGGGCTCTGTATGGGGGCAGAGAGGGGGGATTCTTGTAGCCATCGCGGCTTTTGGGAGCCAACCTTTCCGGGCTATCTGCCTGATCTTATTTCCCCCAACACTCCATTTATTTTCCTCAGCGGCCCAGCCAGTTTCTTGTTTTCTGCAGCATTCCGAGGCCATTCTGGTGGACGAAATTCGTTCGAAACGTGGCTCTTTACAACTAGTACCAAGAAAGGGCCGGATGCACGATCCGGTTTCAGGCGGTCAGCTAAGAGAAAAACAGGGCTCGCCTCTCCAGCTGAGAGGGTGAGCCAAAAGACCCAGCCTTTCAGGCTCCGCTGGTCCCAACACTGAGACCCCAACGGGAACATTTTAGATCTTTTAACACCGGAGGGATCACCTCTCCCCAGGCCAGGCCGCAAGGAGCTCAGGCCTCAAGCCTCAGGAAGCGCTAGTAAGGGTCCCGACTGGCTCAGTAAACACAGTTCGCGCCTGGGAGCCCGGGTTCCTGCTCCACTCAGCCCCTCGCCTACCTTGCGCGGTGGAACACCAATCCCAGGGCTGCCACCAGCCCTAAGCGAGGCATTAATGAAGTGTGCAGAGTCTATTAAAGTGGTTTATTCGGGGCTAATTGAGCGTGAGCAAGTTAACTGCTTGCATTAATAAGGACGAAGCGAACTCCAGGAGCCCATCAGCAGCCCAAGACAACCATCCTTGACATGGGATCCCCAACACGAGTGGTGGCAGCCGACCGACCCCGGCGAGAGATTGATCAGCAATCCGTACTTCGGTTGCATTCTCCCAACAAACAAGATCAGTGAAATCCATCGAAGAGGCAGCCATTCTGCTGCACTGAAATGCCCGCTGCGTCCTTAGAGATCTCCCCAATCTTAATGAATCCGCAATTACTTCCAGGAAACCAGCTACCCACCAGTCACTTCCCATCTCCGCCAGCCCTTCTGTTCCCTAGTAGGCTGTGAACCCAGGAAACTACCCTTGCACGTGGTTTTGTTCCCAGGAGCCAAGAAACAGCAATAAACCCGAGTGAAATTTACCGAATTATTGCAACAAAGAAACTCTTGCAGCTAGTTTATACTCTGGGAGCCTACCCCCTCTACTACCGGAGCTGGTGAAAAAGGATTGGATATGGGTTTTCATTATCAGAGACATCTCTAAAGAAAAAATTACTTCAGCAGGCGGCCCTTCAATTCGTCCCCTCCCTTTTCAGACTCCCACCTTCTCTCCTGAAGGCTAAGTTAGGGGGGATCCTAACCTAAGGGGAGGAGAGCAAAAGAATCCGTCTCTTCCAATCCCCAACCCAGGGACACCCGCGCTTCCTCGGTGTTTCCACTACTGCAGTGGTCAGGTCTCGAATCGAGGCCCCCTGCATGCCTCTCTGCACCTGGACAATCCAGGGTTACGTTCCAGGCCATTAGGACACGGAGCGATCACCCTAGAGAATACCCCAAAGGCTGATGCCCTGTGCGAGGCAGGCGGCAGGCGCGCGCGGCCCTGAGCTCCTATGTCTAGCGGGCCATGTACGAGAGCGAAAGTCCGCAAACGACAAACCAAGCCCGACCCGGCTGGAGCATGCACCTGTCCCTGGCGCTGTAGTCAGCGGCTGTAGCATCCACGCTCCCTTCCCTCCTCTTCAGCTAAGGCAGGTCGGCCTACGAGCGCGTCTCGCTCGCGAAAGTTTGTGCCGGGTGAAGTTGTTCCAGTTTCTTAAAGGGGGCTCGCACACTGACTTCCGAAGTCCGTGGACACCTCGGCGGGGATTGCGGATTCCGCGGAGCCCAGAGCGGTTGGGGACAGTGGCTGAGGCCCGCCCCCTTATTCCCCGAAGGCCAGAGGCCAAGGACCCCGCGTGCGAAAACCCAGTGCCAGCACCCGCAACTACCCTGGGCTGCAGCGGATCTCACTTTCACAAACGTCCTGCAGCCTTCGTGTGAAAGTGGAACTTTTTTCGGAGACAATGAAAGAGAGAGAGAGAGAGAGAGAGAGAGAGAGACACTCCGCGCGGTGACAAGAAACCCGGGATTCCGCCCGCGTTCCCCTTGCTGAGCCCGAGCGCCCAGGGCTGCAGTTACCTTGTTCCGTGGTGGTCCTGGGACTGAGCGCGTCTCCGGGGCTCGCTGCGCGGGACCCGGGTAGCCAGAGACACTGAAGCCCACAGACACGCCTGGCGCTCTGGAGTCCTGACCCTTCTCCAGCTGCGGGACTCCAAGCGCCCGACGCGCGGAGCGCTCTGCAGCCCCGGAGCCCTGCCCGCCGCGGGATGGTGAGCCTCGCTCCCGGCTCCCGGGCTGGGTCTGAACCCGAGCGGCTGGGAACGTGCTGGGGAGAAGCCGAGCTCCGTCTCACTCATCTCTTAGCACCGAGCCGCCTACTTATTTTAATCCACCACCCTCCCTCCTCCCCCCCCCGCCCCTCGCTTCAGGATTCCTCCCCTCCCTCCCCTGCCCCCCTACCCTGCCCTGCGCCTGCGCACTGAGAGACAAAGTTTTGCTGACCCGGGCAGCCAACTTTGGCAGCTGCGCTTGCTTGGCCCCGGCCTCTCCCGACCTGCGTCCTTTCCTCTCCTGTTCCACGCTCTCCTTTTTGCGTTTTTAGACCCACAGGGGCACACCTGGCGCGCTAGAGGAAACCGTTCCTAGCAGAAGAGAACGGACTCCAATCGCGCGGTTCGCGGCTCAGGGTCCTATTCCTAAGATCCTAGGGCCCCGTCAGAGCCCTGGAAGGTGGCAGAGTGCGGGGAGGGCCGGAGCTCTGTGAGCAATGATTCTCTGCTCCGCAGCTCCGGGTCTAGAGTACTTTGCAGTCCAGCAGAGTCGCCTCTCCTGCCGGAATCTCTTTCAGACGCGGCGGCCCCGGGTATGAAGTAGCCCCTGGGCACCTAAGCGTGCCCAGGCGATGCTGGCCAGTTCCTGATGCACGCGGTCACCCACTCAAAGGACCAAAACATCCGAGAGCCCATAACTGACCCCAGATCCTGGACTGTGGAGTTCAGTAGAGAGAACAGAGGCAGAGCGTGGGGGAAGGAGATCTAGCGTTATTTCCCCAGGACCCAGAACTCTCTGGGATTCCATCTCAAAACACAGCCCCACTCTCTAAGCGCGTATTTGTTTTAGGATGGATGGGGGTTAGGAGGGCAGCACGGGCAAACTTAGAAGTTGTCGACTCCAAGGTCTCTGGGTCGTGGGACTGGTCAGGTGGAATTTGGAATCTAAAGAGAGTCGGGGGTCTGAGGAGGAAAATTATATCTCCACTGCTTAGGTACTGATGCCCTCTTGACTGCTCATCTCTGGAGCTGACCTCAGACCGGATCCTCCTCCCTGCCACCTTTCTGGAACACCCTGCCTAGGTTCCTCACTGGACAGAGGTCCCCATTACTGGGGCTTTGAATGGGTCCAGATTCACCCCACCTCTGCAAACCCTGCCTTTCTGCAGAGTTGCTGCAGACCCCTATGCAGCTGGGGCAGATCCTGGCCTCGGGTCTCTACCATATTGATATAGTGTCTCTCCAGAGGAACTTTCACCTTCTCTAGCTCTGGGTTGCAAAGCTGGTTTTCTTGAGGTGATCCCTAACCTAGGGAGATGGTCCTGGAGACCTCCCCTCAAAGGCATAGTTAGAAGAGACTCTCCTTGTATCCCCAAGCCTTTAGAACAGAACCTGGCCTCCAGCCCCCGGTAACTTTGTCTCGTGCAGGGAGGAGGAAGGGGAGTGCAATCTTTACCCAAGATGCTGCACTTACCCCATTATTACAGGAGTGAAAGACCCACAGATATTTGCCTGTGCACCTGGCATTTTAGCAACTCCCAGCACTGGGTGACTCTTGGCCAGAGAGAGGCCCCCTGGAGCAGAAGGGAGCTGAGATCACCCCCTTTCCAAGAGATTCCAGGGAAGTGAGTTTTAAGAGCAGAGGAAGGCCTGCAAGAAAAGTCTAAGAAGGGCATGGCTGGACTTTGCTGACTACCACCTGGGGCAAGGGAGTCTGTGTGTGCCCACCTTGGGTTCTCCAGGTAGGCAAGCTTGGGGCATCTCCACACCAGCAGTGAATGTTTAAAAAAAAAGGATGGACACACTAGACTAACCTCTGCTGTTGGGCACTTAGGAAGAGTGACTGGATGTTCAGGTGGGATGGTGTATATACCCCATCTCCTTCCCCAAATCCCTCACAGATCAAATGTGTTTCCTCCACCTTTCTACTTGCCGTTCTCTTCAAAAAACAGACCCAGTGGCCACCGTGCCTCAGGACCACCCCAAAGCTCTAAGTAGTAGGATCTCTGAAGAGCTCTTGGTGAGAGAGTGTTCCTGATGTCAAGGGAAGGAACATGCCACTGGGCTGTTTAATGCTGCTGTGCCAGCTTACCTGGAAACCTGATCTCTGCTCAGGCCAAACCTTAGAACTTAGTGGATATGGGGGCAAGGTGGGGAAGAAGGTTGGAGTAGGTCCCCAGGGTCCCAGGCTTTGCCTTCCAGAGGGGTTGTGGACACCTGTGCCTGGAGCTGGTCAACAAAGCAGGACAGGACTGTGTGAGAGAAAGGGTTTCTGGGTGCTGCCATCACTGGGTCTCTGCAAGGGGCTCCCGTTTCAGAGCCTGGCTGCTAAGCTGCTGCCTCCTACATAGCCCGCAATGCACAACCTCATAATGACAGGAAAACGAAATCCAAGACGTGCTAGGAGCTGAAAAGTCCTCCATCCCGCTCCGAGTCCCCAAGTGACCGACCCTCAAAAGTTCGTCTCCACTAGAGTCCTGCTTCTCTCTGGGTGGGGATTGCAGGAAGAAGCCCAGGAAACTGAAGACCCTCTCTGCCGCTCCGTGCAAAGGAAAGCAAATGGTGGACTCCCTTCCCCACCTGTTTAACAAAACTTGATCTGGCTGAGCTGTGCCAGGGTCTGAACTCCCTGACCTGACTGTGGCTTGGATGGATCCAGGAGGGCAGGACCCAGGATACCTAAGAGCAGCGAGGACACTTTGCCCGCGAAGTCAGATTCGTTTAGATTCTAGAGGACGTCGCGTTTCAAATTTAGGAAGCGTCTTCGGTGCCCTGGACCCAGCCGTCCTGCGCTCTCCAGAGCCTAGTACAGGTAGCGAAACTCCGGTCCACAGACCCATCTCGTTCCCGGGAGCGCAGCGCACACCACCGCCCGCCGCTGCAGCCTCGGCTCGCTTCTGAGCCTGCAGGTTCCAGCCCGCGACTAGCCCCTGCGCGGCCGCGTAGCTGCTTCTGGCTCTCCCGCCCTCTGCTTGCCGGGCCGAACCGGCGGATGCTCCAGGGATCTCAGACTCGGCAAGGACCCGGCATCCTCGGGAAGGGTCCCCAGAGTAGAAACTAGGATCTCAGGTCCGGATCCCGCGCTCCGCCCCATGCCCCGCCAGTCCCGGTGGGGTCCGCCAGAGTCGCAGAGAACCCCCGCCGCCTTTTCCTGGGCGAGCCCCGGGTGCTGACCACCTCTGCTCCTCTTCCCGCACCAGCTCCAGCCCCTCTCCCGACTCTTGCTCGCTGGGAAAGTTAGAACTGCAGCCGGTTCTTCGCAGTGAAAATTGAGCAGCTTCCAGAAAATTAACTCGAACGTGGCCTATATTGCTTTGGGTTGTATCGGATCAAAAAGAAATTAAGTGAACCCCATCTCTCTGCACTCCCCAGACACACGAACATGACCTCATTTTTTAAAAAAGTGGGATCTGCTTAACGCTTGCGAGTTTTTACTTCCAAAGCAAGTTTTCCTGTAACTACTTTGAGGACATTTGGGGGTCTACTCATTAAACCCCTCACACGCATGTATAGAGCTTTCAAATAAGCGGGAGATTTAGGTGTCTCTCTGTATTCATTTAGATGATGAATTGTAATGGCTCAATAGTTCCTCTGGAACCATTACGGTCAATCAGGTCAAAATGCAGCTTTTTGGGGGGAGGCGTTAGCACGGGAGGGAGGGAGGTAATAGGACGTCCACACACATTTGTGGCTATACCGCCTCCAAAAATGTACACGCCATCCAGGGTCCTCAGAGGAATCGATGCCAGATTAAGAGCGGGTGTTTATTGTTGTGACAGCGACAAACAAGTCACAGTATCAAAACTGAAAGGGAAAGTGAGTTGCGCTTTTTTTCCCAGGCATTTCCCGTTTCGTAAGTTCTTTAGGAGCACATAAATATCTTGTCATTCTTTGCCGCCTTAATAAATGTAACAATACACACAGCGGCATTATCAGCGGCTTTGTAAGAAGACCAAGAAAACACGGATACAGGTGGCGGAATCACATGAACTCTGATCATATTGTCATTGGTAAAATGTAATGATAATGGCTTTTGAAGATCAAATATAAAATGTGCACCAAAGGCAAGGTGGGTCTTTTACTTTCTGCGAAAAATTGAGTTAGAATTATTTTTGACATATAACAGACCTGTGTTCCAGGGTTACTGAATTTTTCCTGTATCCAAGGTGGAAGTAAGTGCGTCAGAAATGACGCGGCGTCTAACAAATTGAGGATGGTGAAGAAAAATTATTGGGACGGAATTGCGTATGGTCGGGGTGAAAGCCTGCTTATAGAATCACCCACCACACTCCCGGGCGCTGCATCCCTGACAGACTGCGTCCGCGGCGGTCAGCGCAGGAGGAATGAGCGTTCGCGGTAATTAAACATTTCCAGACACTGGAGGGTTATTATCCGCAGAGCGATTTCCGGCAGGGGATTCGGAGCAATTCTGCCTGCGAGGTTTTAACAAGAAATTTTCCAATGCAATCCTAAAGAAAACGTGCCCCCTGCTGGTGAGCAAGGGACATCTCCCGGGGCCCCTTCCTCGAAAAGTCACAAATCCAGTTAGCCCTATTTCGTTTACCTACGAGCGGATTTTATTTCCTTTAACAGTTCTCAGTTATGAAATTTGCCTTCGATGGTTTAAAATTACATATACTCTTACCCTTCCAAACAGACAACGGAGGAATTCCCTCTTGTCATAGGGTTTTGGTTTCCCTGCCTCAAAGCAACCCTCCTAGCTCTCAGCTTTGTAAGGAATTTTATTTTATTTTTTTAATAATCCGAAATCCGTAGCAACTATCTACTGCCATTGGCTTATGGTCCTGGGAACACGAGGAGCAAAGCTCTAGCAGGAACCTTTCTGTATTCTAGGAGTTGGACTTGGTTGTGTGTCCCCTTCCCAGGGAGCTGCCCGATGACAGGGCTGACTCTCAGCGGATTCCCTCCCTCTCTACCTCCCACAGGTATCTGTGCCCTGACCCGCCTATTCCGGTTCCTGGTTCTCTGAAGAAGTTCAGGAATGGACAGAGAGTCTGTTTCTGTGGAGCCTTTTTCCTGAAACTAGTGGGGCTTCCTGCCCCTTCCTTTCTCCCAGGCCATTTGAGGATCCCTTTCCTTCTTTGAACTTCCGCTGAGACTATTTTAGTTGGACCCTCCCTTTCCTTTGTCATCAAAGCTCCAGCTCTCTGTTTAGAAACCCAAAGAAAGAGAGAAAGTGTAAGAACCTACCTAACCTTCTCTTTCATCAGTCTTCTGCCTCCAGAAGGAACACAGGGTCTCAGATCCTCCCTGGCTTTGGTTGTACTGCGTCACCCACCTGCGGACATCTTAGTCCTTACAACATTCCTTCCAGGCACACTTGGAAGTTAGAGCTGTAATCGCAGTTCCTAATAGAACACAGGCTGGGATCCAGGTTGCTTCAAGTCACACCACATAGATCACGTTGTTGGGAGATGTGTCATTTGCTATCTTTGGGTTCTCTAATACAGATGTTCAGCACTTACCCCACTCTTTGGAACCAAGGCTTGAGAAGAGGGAAAATAGGCCAGGAAACAGCCAGAGGAAGGCTGTGTGCTCATGCCACCATTACTCCTTTGTTCCACTAAGAGGTAGGGTCTCCCAGTACCTCATCCTGAGCATGCAATAAGAGGTGGACAGGGACCCAACTTAGACATTCCAAAGAGCTATTCTATCCACTCACCCTCTGTAAGTGATGCCACACCATGCCTCCCCTTGATGTAAGAATACCATTACAGAAGGGGGCTAGGTGCATCTGACTCTTTAGTGATTACCACAGGCAAGGGAGCTTCCCCAGTTCAGACTGTCACATTGGAGAGGTGCTGGATGCCCAAAGTGGTGGTCCAAGTGGAAGGGGAGCTATTTGCCCTGGGAACTTGGGAGGAAACCTACCTGATGCTCTGCTAAGATACGGTGTCCCTCCACCTAGTGCGACTTGAACCCAAGCACCAGCCTTAGAGAGATGTGGGAGGTGAGGGGCAAGGGATTGGAATCCAGACTGCTCCATAATGGGGACAAATCCAGAGTGACCGGTAAGCTGGGAGGGGACCATCCTTTTTGCTAGAAGAACCCTCATTGCTCTAATTTCTATGTAGTTAGGCTCCAGAACAGAAGGAGACATATTTATGACTGGGTGTCGCATCACAATGTACTAGAATATCTGGGTAGAGCAGGAAACCACAGTCTCTTATTTTAGCCACTCAGAAGGGCCAGGCACCCTTTCTCCAGGGTCTAAGCTAGAAGTGGGTGCAGGTGCTTAGAATGCCAACTCCCAACATAGCTCTGTTTTTCCTGGGTGACTTCCAATCACAAATCCAGTTCCCTAATGAGAACCTTTCCATGAAAGAGAAAAGCATTTTCTGAAGTACGTATATTAGCATGTGATTTTTTTCTACTTCAATATGACTAATAGTTGAGTTCTTTCAGTCTATTTATGTATTAGTTTTCATATCACATGTCCACAATAAGGAAATGAGGAAAAAAACTTAAAGTATTCTTATCTATTCCAAAACAAAGAGTTTCTGGAATCATGACTTTGCCCAAAATTTGGTATGTAACAAACATTTCCAAAGATTGGTCTTAAGAGAAATAAGTCATGCATTGTAGTGAGAATTGTTCATTCTTCATCTTAGAGAAGAGAACCAGGGAGAGCTGCGAAAGGCCACCAGTCCCGTGTGGACAGCAAAAGAGCTTGGTTCTCTGTGGCCAGGGTCCTGCATAATCAGCACAGTGACTGGGAACTTGGGGCTGCCCCAGCAAGATGCCTGACACAGGTTAGCTCAGTCTGAGGCAACCTGGTGCAAGGTCCACCCACTGAGGAAAGGGTGAACTGGGCTAATGTCCCAGCTCAAGTCAAGAACAGATCAGTCAGCTCGTTCCTGCCGGGGTGGTAACTCACAGCTAAGGTGTTAGTGGTTTAAGAAGGTCCTTGTCAAAAGACTTGTGTGTTGCAAAATCATTCAGAGAGATTGCCAAAATGCAGATCCCCAGGCCCCATCCTCGGCCCTTCTGATTTAGCAGGCCCACAGTGGGTCCTGGGAATCTGCTTTTTTAAACATCCTCACAGGTGAATCTGAGAGCAGGGGCCTTTAGAACACAGACAAACAGAGCACCCCTGGCAAAGACTGTGAAAGCCCAGTACTGTCTGGGTCTTAGTAAAGGGAATCCTGAGGATTGAGAAGTTATCAAGATTCCAAGATGTGGCTCCTCTGTAAAGCCTTCTATGCATGGGAGTAGGTGTTTCTTCTTGCAAACCCCTGGATCTGATAGTCATCAAAAGCCTTTTCGGCTCCTAAAGCTTAAGTCTCCTCTGCCTACTAGTGGTGCGAGGAGTGCTCTCAGGGCGAGGTGCTTGGCATGGTGCCCATTCACATTGTGAGGGAGGCTCCTCTGCTGCCAGCACACAGATTTATCTGAGTGCGTGAACACCCAAGCTCTTGAAAAAATACCCATCTCAATCCAAATAGCAAAAGTCATTTTTGCAAGAGTGCTCCTTGGGAACACACAGGACCCAGAGAGATGGGGGAACAAAACCGCTCTCCAAAGATAGGCCAAATGGAGGATGTGTAGCTTTAGGCCAGCAAGAACTGTCATCGGTGCTGGAAAGCTGGTCCCATTTGTGGGGGGAAAAGAGGTGTTGGAAGCAGCCTAGAGGCACTAAGATGGATCATCATTTCTCTTGTGTTACTTGGGGTCAGGAAATTAGTCACTAGCCAATAGCTTGGATTTATGTATGTATGTATGTATGTATTTATCGTGGTACTGGGGATTAGACTCAGGGACATTCTACCTCTGAGCTACACCCCCAGCCCCATTTTAATTTTTTTTCTTTTGAATCAGGGTCTCAGTAGGTTGATGAGAGTCTCACCAACCCTGCTGAAGCTGTCCTTGAACCTGTGATCTTCCTGTCTCAGCCTCCCAAGTACTGGGATTATAAGGGTGCACCAACATACCTGGTTTGGTTTCTTTTATTTTAACAGAAGTTTTCAAGTTTGTTTTTGGTAAAAACACACTTTATTTGTTTATGAATTTTAAAAAGTTGTTTATGAATTTTAAAATTTCATAAACATATAAAAGTAGTGCACATTGTTCTGGATGAGTACTTTCAATTTTAGCCACCTATTACATGTATAGATAAAGTAATGCACATAACATGTTTATGAAGCATTCATAGGTATACATAGGATGTCCAGTTTAACAGAAAGGGCCCATGTTTTCAATCCCTACCATCAGCTAAGTCACTTTGGCAATGAAGGAAACACAGTTCCTTGAGCGCACGTGGCTCTGCTGTGCTGTACCTCTGCCTGGAGGCATCCTTCTGTTACCCTGTTTTATTAGGAAGATGTACGATCCAGGGGTCTTCCTGTGGCCAGGCCCAGGCTCTTGAGAGGAGACCTGGGAGTGGAATGATATACCAGAGACAAGTCGCCAGACACGGGGCTTCCCTGCACTCTCTCCTTTCCAGAATGTGGCAGGAGCTGTGTGAGCTGCATGAATTCTGTCTCACACTGAACAGTTCGGTATGACGCGTATTCTCGCTTTATATCTGAAGAGACTGTGACTTAGAAATGGTGTGCAATCTGTCCCATAGTCACCTAGCTAGTTAAGTCTAGATCCAGGACTTTAACCTTTCAGTTTCCAAAGCCCAGGTTCCTAATGGCTGCACCCTGGCTGGCAACATTGGCACCACCTAGGAACTTACTAGAAATGCAGAAGCACAGGCCCTGGTCCAGACCTACTGACTTGGAATCTGTGTTTTTGACAAGACTTCAGCACCTACAGGTAGGCACGTGACGATTTGTGATGCACACCATTCTGATTCCCAGGCCCAGGCATTAGCCCTGCTTAATGTCTTTGCTTTAATCTCAGCTTCTAGAACTGTATCCATCAGCACTCTTGCAGCTATAATCTAAAGATTGACCATGTAACCTAGAGGAAAGAAGATTTATTTTCTTAAGGTTTCGGGTTCAGTCTATGTGAGGCCAGAGACTGCAGATCTCAGGGCATGGCGGCAGGAGGCTGAGGAAGGGAGGGCACATGGACTGTGCTCACATCATGGAGGCCGGAAGCAAGAGAGTGAGCTCGGGGAGGAGGGGCCATATCTATAATCTCCAAGGCTGCCCCCCCAGACCACCTCCTCCTGCCACACCCTACCAGCCTACCAGGTACCATCCAGTTAATCCATTACAATGGATTCATCCACTTCTGGGATTACAATCCTCATGAGTCAATTAGATCAACCCAGAATATTAATAAATGAGCTCTTTAGGGGAAATTTTATAACTAATTATAACAAGAACAGAAAAAAAGCTACAAAATCAAACCAAAGGTTTATGGACTACAGCTTGGGCAGGGGGCTGAAACAGCAAACCACAGGTGCTCTATGGAGCCACAAGTTCCAAATCTGCTGTTACTTTTGCTCTGGCTGACCAGAAAGTGGTCCAGGTTGCTCAGCAACCTGGCTCAGCCCTCCCATGTGGTCACTTCCCTTTCCTGGCACCAGAAGTCAGAATTCCTAAGAAGAATCACAGGGGAAAGGTGAGCAGCTTCTCTGCAAGAAGGAGCAAGTTTCAAAGCTTGATTTCATGGATAATGAGAGAGATAGCTGAGCCTGGTGGTACTTGGGGAACAATGGCTTCTACTTCTACTTTCCATCTCCTGGTGGAAGAGGAAATAAGGAAGGGCTCATAGGGTCTTCTTTGGAGGAGCATGCATGTAGACAATAGCATACATTTTACTGAGGATATTTACACATTAATTATGCATTTGTTTCTGTGTAATCTTCACACAGGTAACATTTTTTTTAATTCAAAAGGCATTCATAATTAGTGATTGCATGGTAAAATCATGCAAAAGATCGATGCCTTGAAGATCACATAGTTTGTAAATATATACTCTTATTTGATTATTCAAATCTCTGCCAAGTTCAGTGTGGTCATTATATCATCTCCAGTTGACACTCTACCAATAATAAGGAAGCCAATTATAACAAATGTGCTTCATCTTCTCTTGGACCTCTCTCTTCATAATCAAATGCAGAAGATGCCTAAGTTGAGGCAGAGGGGTGGGTGTCTAGCTGCGTGCAGCATCCGCAGGGGAACACGAGGTCAGTGCAGGGTCCAGGCAGCAGCATCTCCCTCTTCAGGTGTGTGTATTTCTCTGGGAGCCCAATGCTTTTGGATTGGTCCTGCCTCACCCTCTCCTCCCTTATTCAGAGCTCGAAGGGGGTGGCAAGCATTCTCACACTAGAGCGATATGTGTTTTAAGGGTAGGGTCTGGAAAGAATCATGAATAATCTACAGGATTGGCACAGAAATGGTGGAATTGCCTCTATTTTAAAAAAGCTTAAGGTAGAAAATGCTGGAGAAATCTCAGCTATCTTTGACGCTCCCATTTCACAGATGAGAAATTTGATGCTGGAAATACAATTTACCCAGTAACATGACTGCAACTCAAAGCTAGCTTTCCTGAAAAATTTCCTGACAGAAGCCCCCCCCCCTTTATTCTGTATCTTTAGAGGATAAAGCCTGCATCCATCAGTGATGCTCTGAGTACGAGGCCCTTCTCAGACCTGCAAGCTTACAAGGACATACAGATGTACCCATCCCCGGGCCCCGGGTCTGGATGACTGCTGCTCAGTGTAGCAGCTTTATGAAAACATTAAATGTCATTACTTATTTCTTCATGTCCAAAATGTATACTTCAACATTTTTTCTCTGTAGACAAGTGTCACTTTTACTGCAATCTTCAGGCCAGATGTTCTTGGTATAAGTGGTAACAGCTGCCACGCTGGCAGGAGTGTGGCTCCAGCCAAGTCACTTTCCAAAAGGGCCCAGAAGGCCTCTATGCAGGAACACTGGTGTGACAGGAGAAACCCATACCTGGCCCTCCCGAGCTGCTCAGGAAACCACTGTGAAGGCTGGGGGGCAGGGGCATTTGGGGAGGGCAGGTTGCCAAGCTTCGTGCTCATTTCCCTCTTCCTCCATGATGAGCTGGAGACCCAGGGTAGAGAGCTGACGGCCTCCTTCCCTTCGGGCTTCTTTCAAAGCAGTGTTTGTAGTGCCATCACCCATTATCCACATCCTCACTTGTCCCGGGACCAAGCCGCTGCCCTTGCTTTCTGTCACACTCCCCACCGCCTTCTGTGATCTTCAGTTGACATTCTATTGTTTTTGAATTTCGCTCAAGTTGCAGCTGCCTGGTAGCATTTATCTTCTCCCTTCCCTTGGGCCTTAGTGAATTCCTCAATAAGGTCCCATCTCAGCGTCAGCCTTTCCAGAAAGTATAGGCACAATTTGCTTCCATCTTCAGCTAAGATGGGAGACTTGATTCAGCCAAAAAGTAACTCTTGCCTTTGCAATGTTTGGCTCTCTGACTGAATGGCCTGCTAGCCAAGAATGTCATCCTGTGGAGGAAGGTTGATTTTACAAGACCCACGAACACATGGACAGACACACAGACCCCAGCGCTCTCTCCACAGAAGAGCTGTGGGTGGCTGCAGCGTGATGCTTCCTCCAAGAGGTGGCGAGCTCATTCAAACTAAGTCCTGGCTCCTTCCCATGGGAGGGCGGCCAGCATGCTGCAGGACTAAATCACTATAGGTGTTGAGACTGGCTGCATATGGACTCAAAGGATGGACGCCTTCCTGAGCCTGGGCTTGCAAGAGGCTGGTGGTCAGTGGTCAGCAGAGCTCATTTGGCCCAAGGCCTCCAGGAGTGGTTCAGCCACTGTCCCTCCATCCAGGATCAGGGACCTCTGTGCATGAAGAAATAGCTTCCTCCCTACTAACCAAGAGGTGGTGGAAAGTGCTGGGGCCTTGGGACCACCTAGGATAGTTTCTAGTCTTGACCTTGCCTCTTACCAGCCACTTGGTCCTGGGTGAACTGTTTTACCACCTGAAACCTCCATTTCCTCATCTGTAAAGCAGAGTGGATGCCTGTTCTGTGGCTTTCTTGTGATTAATGAACCGACATTTGTAAAGCTCTTGGCATAAAGCGAATAGCTGATAAATGCTCTTCTGCTGGGGCCAGGTTATGATTTTATCATTCTGGAGCCAAGTGGTATTTTGGGAGAAGTCTCTCCTCAAATTCAGAAAAATTTTAAGCCTGATGCTGCAAGTATCGTTGGAGTAACTGTGCCCATTATTACACCAGGGTTGCTCAGTTCCTGAGCCACCTTGCTACACTCTGCCCTGTGATACTGGGGCTGGAGTCCTGCAAACTATGGTTGTCATTCAGTTAGACCTTGGCATAAAAGCATGGGGGGGGGGATTGGGCATGAAGTTTGCTCCTGTTCTGTTAGTGTTGCTGTAACGAGGCCCCTCCACTCAGCATCGCCAGCAGGTTCCAGTCTCCAACTTCTCCAAGAAGGCCTAGAACCAGTTTCATTGAGCTTTGGAAAGATGCCATCAGTGGATGGGCAATGCCCTCTTTCAGAGAGCTGGGCCTCTACTCCGTGGACTTCTTTTCTGAACCCCGATCCTCCCAGAACCAGCAGGGGAGTGCTCCCTCCTCAGGAGGCTGGGCAATGAAATTGGCCACATTATGTTCTGTTCAGATACAAATATATCACAATGAATCCCACTATTTTGTATGAATACTATGCACCAACTTTTTTTTTTTTAAAAAGGCTGAACCCAACTTTCTCTGCAGAGTCCATCCTCTGAGCTTCTAGGTTCTGACAACCTCAGCTTGTGCCTTTATGTCCCCACCCTCGCTAGTGCTCCCAGGTTGCTTCCTCGTACTTCCTTCTCTGCTCAACCCCCTCTCGTATATATATCCTACAGTCATATATAGCATGACATATGTATGTACACACACACATACACACACACACACACATATATACATATATAGGCAGATAGATAGAAATTAGATAGATGATAGACAGATGATAGGTAGATGATAGATGATAGAAGATAGAAGATAGATAGATGATAGATATAGATAGATAGATAGATGATAGATAGATAGATAGATAGATGATAGATAGATAGATAGATAGATAGATAGATGATAGATGGTAGAAGATAGAAGATAGATAGATGATAGATAGATTGATTGATGTCTTGTGGTACTGGGGATTGCACCCAGGGGGCTCTACCACTGAGTTACACCCAAGCCTTTTTTTATTTTGAAACAGGGTCAACCTAAGTTAGCATGCACTGGCTCAAACCAACAATCCTCCTGTCTCAAACTTCCCAAGTACTGGGATTACAGGCCATGTGCCACCATTCCTGCTTCCATTTTGTTCATTAAATTCTCCCTGTCGAGGAGGCTAGGGGTGTAGCTCAGTGGTAGAGCACTTGCCTAGCACGTGTGCCCTGAGATCAATCCCATAAATAAATAAATAAATAAATAAATAAATAAATAAATAAGAAAAATACTCTCCTTATCAAGATGCCCAGTGTGGCTTCTATTTTTCTGAGGGACTCTGACTATTATAGCGACCGTATGTACAGGTTTGCCCTCGCTGTTCAAACTTGGTTTCCTGGAATTTTGCCCTATTTAGCATTTATCCCAAAGAGAATGTCTTGCTGTTCATGATTATTGTGAGGTCACTTTAGGTAGAATTGTCCCCTTTAATATGCCGTGGAGGAAGGATGTTAAGCACCTGCCTGTGTTAGGATTCTCGCTGTAGATGTCTGTGATTTCTCTTTGATCCACAGCCATACTTATATTCTCCACTTTGGGACAGGGTGCTCCCCTTGATTGTTTTATAAGGTAGAGCTTCTCCAACATGGCCTAATGCTGGAACTGCACAAGCATTGCTCGTCTTGTCTCTCTTGGAATTCTACAATCAGCCCCTGAGTGCTGTCCTCAAGCTCCATCCCCAGGCTGACCTTTTAGGGAAGAGACTCTTCTCCCTTAGAATATTTTGCATACTAAGGTCCTAGTTTTTATTTAGAAAAATAATTTTACACTATAGTCTTGGTTCCTATGCAATCCTAAAATGGCTGGGGTTAATGGCACCTCTGAGCCTCTGATCAAGGGGTTCTCTTTGCCTGGGATGAAATTCTGCTTCTTCTCAACCTCCTCACACATCGTCCTCTATTCTGCGTGGGTCTGCCCACTTCCTTGAACCCTATTCCAGCTGGTGTCTTGTCCCCCTCGCCAACCCATGCATGTGATTCTCCAGCTCACTTGGGCACATACCACGCCCCAATGGGACTTAGTGTCTTTCATAGGGGATCTTATATCACTATAACTATAAATATAACTCTGAATGCATAACATACGAATTTGACCAGATTCTTTTTTTTTTTTTTTGCAGTACCAGGGATTGAACGCAGGGGCGTTCTACCTCCGCGCTACGCCCCCGGCCCTATTTTTTTTATACTTTATTTTTGAAACCGGGTCTCATGAAGTTGCGGAGGGCCTCACTAGGTAGAGAGAGCGAGAGAGAGCAAGAGCGAGAGAGAGAGAGAGAGAGAGAGAGAGAGAGCTGAGGCTGGCCGCGAACCCGGATCCTCCGGTCTCCGCCTCCCAAAGTACTGGGATTACAAGCGTGCGCCACCACGCCCGGCTTGACCAGATTCTTGATAGAACTCTCTATACTTCTCCTTTGACTCCTACTCAGAATTTATCAATTTTCTTCTTCACTCCAGTAATTCCAAGCTCCTTCTAGTTAGTTCCTTTATGTCTATGACCCTCCCTTTCTTTTCCCTACCTCTCAAACTCACATATACCAGGATCTTTTACACTTTTATTTTTACTTTCATTCATGTTGTTTTCTCAGCTTGGAGCTCACCTGCCCTTTCACCCTTTACATCTTCTGCGTCTTGCTTCATAACTTCTTTAGATACTCCAGGCTGAGCTGAGTGCCCTCCTTCTGTACCACCATCGTCCTCGGTCACAACCGTTGTCACTGCGCTTGCCACATGATGCTGGAACCATCTCTCATATGCATGTCTCTTCTAGTGGACTTCCCCATGAGCTCCAAGGATAAATGATGTGTCTTGTGTGTCTCAGGACTCACCATGCGTAACACAATGCCTGTCACAGAGGACGCACTTGATAAATGCTTGTTGACCTAAACTTAATACATTTTTGCTGAATGATTGAGTGACACAGAGGCAGCAATTCCATGAGCTGCCATTTTTTTCTCCCCTGAACCCATATTTATCTCCTTCTTCCCCTGCCAAAACCCCTAAGATTGCTTCACTATGCTGTATAATCTTTCTGTCAGGTCTCTGACACACAAAACACATGTAATCATTCCATTATGAGGCCGGGCACTAAGTTTAAGCTGAGTGTGCAGATTTATTAGATCTTGTACCAGGAAACTAATGAGGCAGGGGTTTAGGGGGGTCTTTCCACGGGGATGTAAAATTCCCATGTACTTCCATGCAATTCTATGCTCCTGTGGGAGCCTCGACAGTCCTTACAGGTTGCATTTCTCCATCTTCTTTTCAGTTACGTGGGCAGGCTACTGCTGTGTGCTGACATACAATGAGCAACCTGTACACTCACGGCAGCTCCACAAAATGACTGAGATGCCCTCCAGTATGGACCTACTGTTTTGGTGCAAAGGCAAGTTGCAGATGATCTAAACATCTGTTCACTTGAAAGTGCACTTTGCACCCTGGCTAATTTGTCACACTGATTTGCTTGTGAGTGAGTTCCTCTTCTTGGAAAGGAAAGAGAGATGCTGGTTGCAGAAGAGGGGTACCAAATGGGCCTTCCAACACTCTCCAAGTGTTTGCCTGTCCCTGTTGATTCAAAAATGTGCCCTAGCCAAGTTCTCTCCAAAACATAAAGCTCAACTAAATCCTGCCTCCTCGAAGGAGCTTCACCAACCATTCTGATTTCTAGGCCTCTGTCTTGAAGCTCTGAGGATGAATGGTGCCCAGTGCAGAACGTCATTGTGTTGTCCTATAAGGACAGGTGAGTGATAAAGAGCCCGGCTGGAATGTGCAAAGTTCAAATACTGGTTCCAGGTCCCTTGTGAGGTTGGCTAAATCACTTCAACTCAGTGAATTTTTCTTCCCCTCCCACCTCCTTCATCGTCTCCTCTTTCTTTTTCCCTTCCTCCTGTCTCTTTCTCTGTTATGATATGGGACAAAATAATGCCTGCTATGCTGCCTCCTCAGTTTCATGGGGAGGATCAAATGACATATATGTGAAAATACTGTGAAGACTATGAAGTGGATAAATTGAAGGGTGATGGTTAGAAAGGGAGAGTAGTAGATGTCTTTATTTCATAGGCTCTGGCTGCCTTCAGGGAGAGGTGGTAGCAGAAGACAGGGAGTAACTGCAAAACGATCAACAGATTTAGGAGGAATGAATTCCAGAGACAGAGGTCAAGTCTGAATTGATTGAACAGTCACTGCCAAAGGATTCAGCTACGGGGGCTGAAACCCAAGGAACATCAACAAGGTGGCTAAATCTCAGGAAGGACTGACCAGAACAACCGCTCATTCTTTCACCTGTTCAATGAACAGTTAACAAGAATCACTGGGTACCAGATAGTGTGCTATGGACTGAATTGCATCTCCTCCCAAAATTCATGTTGAAGCCCTATTCTGCAATGGGATGTTGTTTGGAGATGGTACCTTTGGGAAATGACTTAGTCCATCCTGTGTTGCTATAAGGTAATGTATAAAGAAGAGGCTTATTTGGCTCATGATTCTGGCGGCTGGAGAATCCAAATAGCATGGTGCTTTATCCTGATAAGGGGCGCCTGGATGCGTCACAACAGGGTGGAGAAGTGGAAGGGGAAGTGGGCATGTGTAAATGAGAGAGGTGACATAGTGGTGACAGAGTGGGGCGGGGAGTGTCATTCACTCTTTTATAGCAACTAGCTCTCATGGGGACAAATCCTCTCCTGAGAGAGCTGACCCCACTCTAAGTCCAGCACTGACCCCTTCACGAGGGGTCATGACCTCATGACCCAGTCAACACGGATTTGGGTAGAAATGAACCACAGCCAAACCATAGCAGAAGGTAATTAGGTTTAGATTAGGTCATGGGGGTGGGGCGTTCATGATGGGATTGGTGTCCTTATAAGAAGAGACAACAGAGAACTCTCCGCCCTTCCCCCCAATACTCCAAAGAAAGGCCATGTGACACACACAGGGGCCTGGTGACCGATTGCTAGCCAGGAAGAAGGCTCTCACCAGAACCCAACCACACTGGCATCCCGATCTCCGATTTCCAGCCTCCAGAACTTTGAGAAATAACCATTTGCTTTCTCAGCCACCCAGTCTGGTACCCTGTCATGAGAGGCGAGCTGACAGACACTGCGTGAGACAGGGGAGGTGCAGAGGTGCGGGAGACACAGTCCCTGTCCCTGTCCCTCCGCAGTTTTTAACCCACAGCGGAGGTGAGACTAGTACACAGGCTTGTGATGTAGAGAGGCATGGATTTTAAAGGGAGAAGGGGAGGCACAGGTGACACCAGAGGATAGAAGGAAAACACTTAACTTGGTCTTGGGGGTGCAGGGAGGCTCTCCCTGGACAAGGTGACACCAAACTCTGATTACAAATAAAGAAACATAAGAAGGCAGATTACGAAAAAAAAGGATACATGATAAAAAGCCAGAGAGCAAGGACCTGAGGACAGTCTAGGGGAGATTTACAACAACACTCACAAGCCGTAAACTATAGTCCCCTTCCTAGTCCAGGCTCCCTTCAAGAACCCGACAGGGCCCAGCAGTGTGCAATACTGCCTTATGTCTTGGTACATATTGAAAAAGATACTTGACTGAGATTAGTTAAGATCATTGTCTCCTATTTTGACTTTCTTTTTTTAAAAAAATACATTGTGTAAACTTTATTATCAACAACCTCTATTTACTAGCTCAGGAACTGCTATCAAAATTATTTTATGATCACTGTGTTATGAAGGATATAATTATAAGCGAGAACATAAAGCTCTAATTATAATTCAAACCAGTTAAACTGATAACCTCACAGACAACTTTAAATGATTATCTTGAGTTGTTAATACAGTGCTATCTTTAGATGTGGTAGATTCTTGCAGTCCACAGGTCCACCCCTAACCCCACTATGCACTCTTTCCTCTTGTTCTCTAAAATATCCTAACATCAAATCTTACTCCCCAAAGAATTCTGATGTCTGGAGTCTGGCTTCTATGCATAATTATGCCTTTCTCTAGGTCACACCTTTCTTCATGAAGAGGAGGCTTCCAGGGAGACTTTTATATCCACTGGGCAGGACAACCAGACACCATAAAATAAAAGACCAGAGACATTATCGAGAAGTGAGTATGTTTTGAGGCACAGCCACCAGCAGTATGGGGGTGGAGCAAAACATGATGTTGATGGAGTTAGAGGCAAGTCTGTTGGAAAATTCTTGCAGATCTCATAGATTTTATATGAAAGACACTTGTTAGTGGTTTTTCTAAAATATTTACAATACTACCAATAACAAGTGTGCAAATGAAATAAAGCTGCCTAAATTATCAATGAAAAATAAAGTTTGATCAATCCTGCTACAGGAAAAACAAAATTATTTTTCTATAAAAATTTTTCTTATATGAAAAGTTATCAAAGAGTATGTAGCTAAAATTGTAGGGAAAATCCATTATGGTAATGTATTAGGCAATTAATTATTAAAAAGGTTATTTTTCTATATTTCATGGTGTGTGGTATTTGTTATCTTTTTATACTTTTATGGGCACATTGTAATTATACACCATAGTGAGAATCAAAGTGATATAATTATACATACACATAGCTCTTGGTGTGTTTCCCTCTCTATTCCTCCCTGCTATCTCTCCCTCCCCATACATATTAGTGAGATTCATAGTGATACCTTCATATATGGATTTAGTGTTATTTGAATTGTCTCATGAAATTCTTGTGAGTTTTTCTCTTTTAAGTAAATATTCACTTTCATGTCTAATTCGTTTTTGCAATTTTGAGTTCTCTTTCTTAAATTGGGCCTTGCAGCCGGGCGTGGTGGCGCACGCTTGTAATCCCAGTACTCGGGAGGCTGAGACCAGAGGATCCGGGTTCGCGGCCAGCCTCAGCTTCTTAGTGAGGCCCTCCGCAACTTAGTGAGACCCTGTTTCAAAATAAAGAATAAAAAATAGGGCTGGGGGTGTAGCCCGGAGGTAGAATGCCCTGGGGTTCAATCCCTGGTACTGCAAAAAAAAAAAAAAAATTGGGCCTTGCAAATCATGTATGCTTCAGGCTCTTCTAAACTTAGATCTGCCCTGGTTGACGAAATTAGTTCTTTGAACTGCTGGGACCCATCTCTCTTGTAACTGACAGCTTCTCCAAAAATGATTTTAATTTTTGATTGGTGTGCAAATCCAGTGCCTATTGTATGCATCTCTCCTGGACACTAACCCAATGACTGAGAGCCATTGGCAATCGCACCTAGGAGTTAAGCCCGGAGGGAGGAGACACTTGAGGGCCTGAGGAGCTTAGGTTCCTTCCCAGGAAGTCTGTCATCTGGAAGGAGTTGTTTGGTAAAGATGCAAAAGGCCTTGTAGGGTGGCATTTTGTGTGACTGGGAGACCTGGGCGGGACCACTCCTGTGTTGTTCCCTGTCTTAGTCTATTTGTGCTGCTATAACAAAATGTCAATGTTTACTTTATAAACAACAGATGAAAGAAAAAGTTCAAATAATGCTATGTACATATAAAAATTATAAACACTAACCTCAATTTATTATAGCAACGCATCAAGAGGGAAGGAGTGAGTGAGGTGGAATCCAGAGGTAAACACACCAAATGCTACGTGCATGTGTGTTTCTATCACCCAAACCTCATTATGCTGTGTAAGTATAATGTGCCAGTAAATATATATATATATATTTATATTAAAAAAAACATATATATATACCTCATTATAAACCTCATTATATTGTGTAAGTATAATGTGCCAGTAAATATATATATATATATAATATATATATATATATATATTAAAAAAATATATATATACACAACAGAAATCTATTTCTCATAGTTCTGGGAAATCCAATATCAACATGTCAACAAAATAGGAGTTTGGTGAAGGCTGTTTTCTGTGTGCAAGATGGAGCAGTGTCGCTGCGTCATTTGAGAAGCTATGACCACAGTGTCTTCCTGAAGTGGAAGAAACAGAAGGCATAAGAAGGCCTTGCTAGTTCCCTCCATCCCTTTTATAAGTAGAGCCCTCCCGGCCTAATCACCTCCTAAAGGCCCCATCTCTTAATACCATTGCATGGGGGATGAAGATTCAATGTGAATTTTGGAGCAACACAAACAGCAGTGACCTATATGAAGTTTGGCGAGAAGCACCTCAAGTGAAATGGGGAAAGTAATGGGAGGCGCGGGCTAGTATATGGGGGCAATACGGGACCTCAGAAAGGTAGAAGTAAGGGTTGACATCAGGCTATCAACTCCTCTATCACCAAATCACTTCTAGATGGTGAAGAACACGGGTCTGAGCCGAACTTGGTGGGGCTGCAGGCCATGCGTATCACCAGCCTGTGGGCACACAGTGAGAAAAATGGTCACATCCTCTAAGTAATTAAAGTTGGAGAGCCAGAACAGAAGTAGTTGAGAAAAGGATGATGGGATCTATCAGAGCTGGAAAGCCACTTCCACACTGGGATTGGTTGCCTGTTTGCAAAGACAAGCATCCTTATGCTCCTTGCATTTTTTTTTCTCTTTTCCATCAAATGCCTAAAATTCACTTTGGACATTGATAAAGTAAAGACAAAGGCCCCTGAGTTAATCAGGGTCCTCTGGAGAAACAGAACAAATGTCATCTCATGATAAAGAACTAGGGTCATGCAGTCACAGAAGCTTCAAGTTGCAAGATAGACAGGCAGCAAGCTGCAGACTCCAGAGAGCTAATGCCAGAGTCCCAGGCTAATGCCTGAGGACCAAGACAGCTGATGGCGTTGTTTCAGTCCAAAAGCCAGGAGGCTCAGGAATGAAAGGAGCCAACTTTTAAATTTGAGTCTGAAGGTGGGAAAAGACCAATGTCCCAGCTCAGTCAGGCAGGGTGAATTCTCTCGCTCTTGGCTGTTCTGTTCGATTCAGGTCTTTAATTGAGTGAAGACAATCTGCTTTGCTCAGTTTGCAAATTCAAGTATTATTCTCATTCAGAAAAACCCACACAAACACACCCAGATAATGTTTGACCAACTATCTTGGAATCCTGTGGCCCAGTCAAGTTGACACATAAAACCAACCATCACAGCCCTCTACCCCTTTTGTCTTTTCTCTTGGAAAGTGAGAAGAAAATGAGGAAGAAAATTCTGAAACTGGTCTTTTAGGGACTGGGGAAATAGAGGTTGTCCAACCTCACACTTTCAAAATATATATATTTATTTATCAGTTAGTGTTGATACATTGAAGATTGGGGGAAGCAGGGGTTTCTTCTAGGGATGTTTTGTATTTCGAAAAATAAATTCTTCTAGGTTTTACTGTTTCTTGATTTTTTTCTTATATTCACAATTAGATTTAAAGATTTAAAGTTCTTTGAGGGAATAAAAGTTCCCCTCCCCTCAAGCATACCTTTCATTCAAAGCTGAGCTTACTAAATGCTAGATAATTTGCAGGCAAAGTTCTAGGTCTCAGGTAGCTTGCTGCCTGAAACATTTATTGCTCTTTAAGGGAGAATCATTACCTTTCTAGAACTCAATTCTGTAGAGGGTGCTTTTGTTTAAAGACCATAAAACATCAAATTTCTACAATAAGGAACAAAATTAAACAAATCTATAAATCCATCAAAGTACTCATTCTTTAAGCAATGTCTTGTGGGATCTTCATCATGGAGATTCATGTAGGAAGGCATTGTCTAAATCCATCCTCTACATCATGAGCAAAAATTCAAGTAAAGTAAAAATTCAAGGGCACAAATGTGAAATAATAACTATTTTAACAAAGAAAGAAGAGTTCAAAATAAATTGTTACATTTAATTATATAACTCTAAATAAACCCTAATTTTAATAATTTTACTTTTGTCCTGCCCAAATTAGGACTTAGCTATGTAGATAAATAAAACATATGTCAGCTTTTATAATATCATGTCCATCCATCTTTTTAAAATTTTTTGACTTATTTTTAATGTGGCTGTGTTTTTTCTTTTTTTGGTACTAGGGGCATTCTACCTCCGAGCTACACCCAACAGGGTCTTGCTAAGTTGCTGAGGTTGGCCTCCAACCTATGATCTTCCTGTCTTAGCTTCCCAAGTATTGGAATTACTGGTGTGAGCCACCATGCCTGGCTAATGTGGTTGTATTTTAAAGTCCCCATTTACAACAAGATATTGTGATGAACTTTTTTTTTCATTTCTTTTATATATATACATATATTCACTCATTCAAAAATAAATATTAAATATACTCAATAGGTAACTTCACTTTAAATTTAGTCAAAGAAAAGTTATTTAAGAAAATTAAATTAAAAGCCACAACATGGAAAAGTTAGCAGTTCAAATCCTATGTTTGTGCTAAAAAAAAGCCCCCCAAACTTTGGATTCTACATAAAGCATGAGTCTCTTGGAGAAGCTAAATGACTCTAAGATTACACCTGGGCACTTAAATTTTCACAAAAAGCCTCATTATGATGTATAATTACAATAAACATTTTTTTGAAATACATTTTTACAAAAGGAAGCTATGGGGAATTCTTCTGAATGGAATAATAGGTACTTGGTTTCCAAGGAGTGATCTTTGTCCTGCACAGGTAGATGCTTACTTGGAACCTGGAATGATGGACTATAGACATCCATGTCCAGACCTCCTTGTAGGAGACAACTCATTCATCCACACTGTACCACCCAGACCAACAGAATATGATGCATGGGGAAGAATGGGACTCTGGCTCTTGGTGAGAACTTCTTAATTGGGGCTCACACGGCCAAGGGCAGGAGCCATCTCTCTATTTTGACTTGGCTATTCCTTGTCCATTCATGAACTCTTGGCCTCTCCATTTACTGGATGCCCTCTCTCCTCCTAGATCCTGACCTTAGTGAATCCATACTGAAGCTGACCTGCATGCACTGCTTTGGCTGGACCACCTCTGGTACAGACTTTGATGAATTCTGCAGTAGCCCTTCTGCTGGAGGGTGCTAGCCTTCCTGGCATTGCAGTGCCCCCTTGTAGATGGGGGTTTGGAGTATTATCTTGTCAAGAAAAAGTGGGATTATAGACCTTCCTTTGTTTCCCTGTTCTTCCAAAATGATGATGCTACCCCATGACAGCTTGAGACTGCCCAAGTGGGCACTTACTGGCCACTTTCTGGTGTGGCCAGGTCTGCAGTCACAGGAAAACATAAAGGAGCAAGGGAAGGAACCTCTCTAACAGGCTCCATGCAGATAGTTCCCTTTCTGGCTGCTCACTTCCAGAGAGCTTTGCTAAATTAAAAACTCCAGACCATCAGGCTTTCACAAGACCCTTGAGATTTTATTAACCCTTAATTTTATAGTTTAGAATGCTAAGACCAGGAGAGATAAATATTCTAAACTGAGGATGATAGAAAGTGTCTGAGCAGGTGTTGGATTTCTGATCAGGTGACTCCCTCCCCAGTGCTCTCTCTACTCGTATCAGGCTGCATCTTCCAAGGGTTCTTGCCTTAAGATCACCATCGTGTCAACTTAAAACAATCACATTGTTTATGAGAAAAGTCCTGGCCAAAATGTCACTTTGTCCAAGGACATGGGTACTGTTTTGTGGTCTCCTCCCTCATAATTTGCTCCAAAGGATGCTCTGTTGTTCAGCAAAAGGAGAGATGAGAGACTGATATCCAAACTAGGGATGAAGCACCTAGGGCTATTGCTTATGTAAAACCACATTTTTTGGCAGAAACTTGTAGCTTTTTGTTAACCTCTTCCCCTTTTAAATAACTATATTTGTATTTCTGATACATGAAATGGTTAACTCTGTAGAAGGAGAGTTAGAGACAGTACCTAATCCCAGCTTGATGCAATTACTTTAACATGAATTTAAAATAAAATTAAAGTTAACAGTTTAAACTGATGTTTGAGGGTTTTAAAAAGATTTAGTTTCCTTTGGAACCACTGCGTTATTTGATCCAGTACAATCTTTTTGAGCTCCATGCATAACATCTTTACCCAAGTACCATTACTACTAGATTATGCCCATAGGTTGAGTTACAAATGTCTAAAAATCTTAAAATTATTAAGCTCAGATTAGCGTGTTCAAAGCCTATGGTGTTATTTTAGTCTCCTGCCATATCCTCCATTTACTATAAACTTGTTATATTGGCATTCAAATAAAATGTCATAAAGCAAGTATGTAAGGAGGTGTTTGGGGTTTGTTTCAGGCTTCTGCGAGCCAAGTTTGCATGGCAACCAAGATGTATAACAGAAACACTCAAATGGTCTTCATAAAAAGAAATGCTGAGCAGAGCATGAGTCGGGCAACTTCTAAGTCAGGGCAGACTAGTCCTGCTGCTGGTCAGAGCAGTAACAGAGGGCATGGGTAGGGGTGGCACGTTTCCCCACAATGCTCAGCAGTACTTCAAGACCCCTTTTTCCTGCAGCCACCACGTGCTGATGCCTCTGAGGTCAAGCCTCCAGAGATGGAACTTCATGGAATTTGCAGATGTTACAGTTGGAAGAAGCCCTCAAGTCCATCTTAACCAAGCCCCCTTTTTTATGGATGAGGAAATGAAGACCCAGAGCTACGATTTGTTCATAATCTCAATGGTCTGCTTAGAGAGCAGAGGCACAGGAGTATGCTCTTACCCATGTTCCCTATTTTAGTGAATTCTCTTCTGTTTTCCCAATTGAATATAATTTGTAACTGTTCTGAGTTTGAATATAAAAAGCCAGTGTGGGTGTACAAGGCTAACGCTTGGACCTTGCCTCCACCGTACACCTAGGAAAAGTGTGTTTGGTTCATACATCATGGGTTTCTCAGATCAATCTGTCCAGCAGATCCCTCCCCACAAGGCCCATCTCATGAAATCAAGTCAGTGGTGCCTTGCTTCCACTCTGGAGAAGACCAGAGCTGAATTAACCCCCTGCCACCCGGAAGAAGCTCTCCTTTGAAACTCTTTGGTTCCTGAAATTCAGATGGAGGATACAACAGCAGTTACCTGGAATGAGACTGACTCAGAGAAAAGCGAGATGGGGTCCACAAACTAGGAACTTATAAAAAATTTCAATGTATTAGCAACCACCAAAGGGGTTCTAGCCTATGTAGACAGCGCCAGGGCTGTCCATCGATTTCTAAACATTTCCAGCGGCCCTCACAGTTCCCCCCACCTAGCTCTGCTCAGAGATGACTGGTAAAGACCTGTGATAAGTAACACATTAATCTGTGAATACCTCTGAAAGTGAAAATTGAAATGTGAAGAGAAGCAAGAAAATCAATGATTGGGATTATAGGGAAATGCTGCTTTATTATACAAGTATTTATTATATACATGTTAAGAGGAAGCTCTTTATGAGGTTATCAATTTGTTTCTTCTCTTACCTAAGCACTTCCTCCATTTAGATCCTCCCTGGAAAAAGTGTAGACTCCAGTGATGAAAAAAACTCTAGCAATCCATCAGTTAGGGCCTGGTCAGGGAATCAGAGCAACTACCAGTGATAGAGAATCAGAGATTTATTGTAGGAATTAGGCCCCGGGCAATCCTGGGAGAGGGTTATGCCATGTCTTGTCTCTGTGTCTAGTATTGGCTCAAAATTGAGTAGGGCCAGTGGATGGACATGAAATGGGGAAAAGTCATGGCAAAGGGGAAGCCTGTCTGTTTCTTCGTGCCTCCCTCCAGTCCTGGTGATGTGGGTGATGCAGGATATGTTGGCACACTTTTCTAGCATTTTTTTTGAGGTACCAGGGATTGAACCCAGGGACATTCTACCTCTGAGCTACACCCCCAGCCCTATTTTTTTATTCTTTATTTTGAAACAGGGTCTCGCTAAGTTGCAGAGGGCCTCACTAAGTAGCTGAGGCTGGCCGCGAACCTGGATCCTCTGGTCTCAGCCTCCCAATACTGGGATTACAAGCATGCGCCACCACGCCCGGCTTTGTTGGCACACTTTTCCACAGAGATGTCCACTCTGTCTTAGGATTTGCAGACATTGAAGAAGGAGATTTATTGGGCACTGGAGGAGCTGGGGCCCCAGCTGCTGCCTCACCAACATGAGCCAGCAGACCATGGACAGTATGTGTGAACTGTAACAGCACCTGAAGCACACACATCTTCCAAGTGTAAAAGGGCTACTCCCTCACTTCTGCCTTCAAATCTTGGGCAGATGGTTCTTGTGCCCAATTGTATTCCAGGACCAGTCAGAGAAAGGAATTCTGGGAAATGTAGTTGAAGGTCAGCTAGGTTAACACTGTACAAAATGACCACCAAGGCCCCTAAACTTTCCCCACGGTGAATGAGAGTTACAGGTGCATCACAGTTTGATGGTGTCAGTCTTTCCATTTTAGCCATCTTGATGTTGTATGATGGTATGTCACTGAAGACTTAATTTTCATTACCTGATAACTAATAAGACCACGCACTTTATTATGTGTTAACTGGACATTTGGATACCTTCTCTTGTGAAATCCCTATTCAAGTCTTTTGTCCATTTTTCTATTTGGCTTTTTCTTATTTTTATGAGTCCTTTCTATACATGTATCCTGGATATGAGTTCTTTTCCAGATATATTTATTGCAAATATTTTCTCTCATTATGTAGTTTGCATTTTTGACCTGTTAATAGTATCTTTTCATAAATGATCTTAATTATAAAGTAGATGTAATGTAACATTTGTATCAGTCTGGGCTTTTTTTGTACCATTTAAAAAATATTTGCTTATATCTAGGTCATGAAGTTATTTTCATATGTTGTCTTCTAGAGACTTTATATATTTACCTGCTACATGGGTTCACAACTTTTTATCTGTTTATTTAGTTGATTTTGGTAGAAGGACAGTTCCCATAGCAATTTCTTTATGGAGGCAGAAGGTTTTTTGGTGTTTTGTCCTGGGCAACTTCGCCCTTTAACAAATGCCTTGAGAGGAAAGTTGATGGGTTTTGGTGACTTCACTTCTCTTTAGGATCTTATCTTCTCGAGTCCTGGCTGCCTTCTGAACCTCAAACTTCAATTTTTGTCTCCTAGTCTTCTGAGACTACTAAAACTCCATTGGATTCTCGTGTGTGTGTGTGGGGGGGGGGTGTGTGTTTGTTACTGGGGATTGAACCCAAGGGCATTCTACCTCCGAGCTACACTCCCAGCCCTATTTTACTTTTTATTTTGAGACAGGGTCTCACTAAGTTGCTGAGAGTCTCACTACATTGCAGAGGCTGTCCTCGAATGTGCGATCGTCCTGTCTCAGCTTCCCAAGTACTGGGATTACAGGCACCACCATGCCCAGCTTGGATTCTCTACTTCTTAGCAGCCACCCTTTATTTGGCTTCAACCCGTTTCAAAAAATTTTAGCAATCTATATGAAGAAAAAAGTGAAGGATAGTATCTTGATGTACCCCCTTTTATCTGAGACTTTGGCTACTTGGATCCAGAATCACCTTCTAATGTCTTCAGAAAGTCCCCCCTGCAATTCATCTGTCTTTTCTAGTTGTTCTTAGTGAGATACAGTCCTTATTTAATCTTGTCTAATAATTGCAATAAATGCAGTCTGTGTAGATCTATTTCTGCTCTTGTTGCTTCTGCTGTTTCTAGCTTATCATGCTTTTTCTTCTTTGTGTACTGTGTGAGGGTTCTCCAGAGAAACAGAAGCAATAGGATGAGTATTTATTTATTTATTTATCAATCTATCTATCTATTTGTGTATTGTATGGGATTGAATTAATATGATTATGAAGGCTGACAAGTCCAAAGATCTACAGGCTGAGCAGGCAAGCTGATGGTGCAGCTCCAGTTCAAAGACCAGCAGGTTCAAGGACCAGAAAAAGCCAATGTCCTACTTCAAAGGCGGACAAACAAGAAGAATTCTCTCTTTCTTGGGGGATAGTCAGTCTTTTGTTTTCTTCAGTGTTTCAGTGGAGTGGGTAAGGTTCATCCACACCAGGAAGGGATTCTGCTCTACTCAGCCTAGTCATTCACATGTTAGTCTCATCTAAAACATCCTCCCAAAGTACCCAGGCACCCTGACCAAATAGCTAGGCAACCTGTGGCCCAGGCAAGTTGACAGATAAAATTAACCTTCACAAATAATTAATAATGATTGACTTTGATCTGCTCATTTGACAAGGAGACTTATTTGTGGAATACTTGGCAGGTCTTGGATGAAGATATTTTCCCCAAGGAGTTTGTGTTTACTTCTATTAGATAGTCAGATCACCTGAAGTTGAGTGCATGGCTTGAAGGGTTTTGAATCACTTTGTATTGTAGATTTGGGGTGCAATGAGAACAAAGGCTGATTTCTGAGGACAGCTCCCAGGGCACAGTTTTCTTCTGTTTTCCTCTTGACTAAGGCAGACATTCCTGGCAGTTATGTGGGATTTGAGGTAGTAGGTAAGTTTACTTTTCATTAATTTTCACGCAGAGGATATAGCAGTTAGCACTTTGAGTTCCTAATTTTATACTGAAGAAATTCTGATACTAAGTCCTCTACCTTGGACTTTGGACTTTTTCTGTCCTTACAATCCACAGAACTAAGAAATTTTAAACTTGAGTTTATTTGGTTGTACAAATTGTTTTGAGGCTAAAATTTCTTCATTTTTGCTTACTTTCTTGGGTTTCTATCTTTACTAATTTTTGGCCTGAAAAATCCTCACCATCTTGCCAGCTCCCTGCACGTGAAATATTTTAAAATACTTAATCTAGTATTTATATATTGCTATATACTTATTCAGATTGTATATTTATATCTATTATATCATGTCATACATATCACATTATATAGTATATATATTACATAGTATATATCATATTGCATAATATAACCAATATTATTATTTTACAATAATGAAATGTTTATACAATATAATATTATATCATATTACATTGTATTTTTATGTATCTGGCTAGATGCCTGGACTGACCATCTTATAGAACACAACTAAGATATTGGATAAAATATTAAAAGTAAATCCATATTTATACCTCTCAAATAAAAATTGTTAACATTCTTCATATTTCTCCCTTTTTAAGAAAACAAATTCAAAACCTTACAGAAATAGGTGACATTCTGCAATCCCATTCTCTCCCCCATCTTCTCTGGAGGCAACCAGTGATAGTTTCAAAGTTTTATGTATTCATATTTAGGTACAAAAATGGACTCCTAACGTCCATTTACCCCACTTTTCATTATAGTTAAAAGAGGACCTCCATATCTCTGGCCTTATGTTTCCATATAAAAAACCTCTATCACAATTGTCCTCGGTATCTCTCCACATTCCTTACTTATTCCTCCCCAGGGGTTGAGAGGTGAGCTATCTGAGAGGCAAGTTGGGAAGAAGCATTTTATAGATTTCTCTATGTTGGGTGCAGCATGCAGCTTTGCCCTCATCATATAGCCAGAAGTCTGTCCTTTGTGCAGAAAGCCTAGGACTGTGAACTGTGCCAGTAAACTACGCAAGACTGTATAATTTAGGGCAAATGCTAGGGACCTCGTTTTGGTCACAGATACAAACCACATTCTTATAATCAGCTCTATCAGTAATGATAGGTAGATAGATAGATGATAGATGGATAGATAATCTATCTATTAGCTGTCAATCTATCATCTATCATCTTTTATTTCTCATGGACTTGTATCTCTTTTAGTTGATTCTGAGTTTGGGAACCTAAATCTTACTACTTACATATTTGAAATACAGAGTTATAATACATTTCTTTGGAAAACCTCATGGTGAGTAGGAAAAGTCTTTACAGCTATTTTTTCTATCTAAATAAAGATATTAAGAGCTTGGGAGATAGAGAAAAGAAGTTATAATGGAATGAGGAGCGAGAGGAAATTGTGTCTCTCTGAAAAAAGGAAGCTCTGTGGGTGGCGGTGGGGGGGGGCATCAAAATCCCAGATACCCTTGGCAATCCTAAGAGCAAAGAGGACCTCTATTTAATGTATGCTGCTTTCTTTGGATAGATTTAAAGAAGGTGGAAACTTTTGGTACATCTAGGCAGATGGATCTGAGCTAAATTCCTGAGCAGAGCAGTGATATTAGCATAGTCGATATGGTAGCACTGAGTAGAGAGAACCATCGTACTGGGACGGCCCTGCTGGGGAGGCACAGCAGAGGCCCTCGTGCATCAGTGAGGATGTCTTGGGGGATACCAACATGATGCACAGAGGGACCTAGACAGACAATGGCCCCATGTTCCTTTTATGCTTCTATACAGCCCGGGGGGAGGGGGAGATCAGGAGGCAGTTGATTAAAATAAAGTTTCAACTACTCAGCAAAGTGGGGCTTCCTAAAAGAAATTGCTTCATTATTGAAAAAAAAAATAAAGTCAGGATTATGGTACTCCTGATTTTTTTAACTCATATTTGCCATACTCATATACAGCCTCCTTTGGGATTTCTGAAAATGCCCAAACACTGCATGTCTCCACAACAGAAGAATCCCAATCTTGGCCTGGAATTAGAATCAAGTCATCTGCTGCTATGACAACAAGGGTATACCGATCAGAGCTCAGAAGGCTGGCCAGTGTCAGAGAGAGCAGGGGGTGATGGGGAAAGCATCTGTAGAGTCATCATCCTGGGTGGACACCATCTTACTGACTGCAGAGGAGAGAGAGAAGATAGTTTTGTTAAGAGCCATGGATGAGGCAGGTTACTCTCAGGCCCCTCGTTGTCAAAAGCTGATCCTTTTCCTGGAGAGGAAAGAATCCTTTTGGCACCAGCCAGCAGGACCTGTTCTACCCACCAAACCTGGTGGGCCCCTTAATCAGCTACAGATGCCAAACCCACCAATCTAATCTGTGTCCCCGTCACCAAAGGGATGGTTTTTGGCTTCCTTCTTTCCCTTGGCAAAGTAATCCTTGCATTAAATCACAATGGAGATAAAACTCTCTTAACTGACCTTCACTTACCCAATTGACTGGTTGAATTAACACTCTCAATGATCTCTTTTTTGTTTGTATTTTCATCAACTTTTCATTACAGAAAATTTCAATCATATCCAAAGTTATGATTGAATAAGTGCAATGAGCCTCCAAGTATTCCTAGATGTGAGATTGCTGAGTCAAAGGCTAAGAGCACATGTGGTCATAGTAGATGGTACCAATTTCCTCTCCCTGGGGAAATTGCATAAAATTTATGTAAAAGTTGCATTCCCTCCCAAAACAAATAAGAGTGTTTATTTCACTCATAGCGTCAACAGATGCATATGTCATTGACCTTTAAGATTTTTTCCAAAAAAGCAGGTGAGAAATGGTTATCTCACTGAAGTTTAGTATATACTCTCTCATAATGAGTGAGCTTGAACAACGTTCATATGGGTTAAAAGTCCTTTGTATTTCTTGACTCTGTGAACTGGGTAATATGTTTGGGCCATTTTTCTACAGAGTTGTTGACATTTTTAGATGGTCTCTGTATAATAAGTTGATTGACATAAAATTGCCATTTTTGTGCATCAATAGAGTCAAATATTGATAGTTTTGCAAGATTGAGCCCAATATTAGGTATGTTATCTTTATGTCATTCATGTAAGTTGCCAATATTTGTTATGTTTTTACATTTTTCACCATGCAAATGTTTTAAAATTTTTTAAGTAGGCAAATTTATCTTTTTTGCAATTATCCATTGCTGTTGGACTTTGAGTCATAGCTAGGCCAATATTTTCCATGGACACAAAATGGGGAATTTACCTATCTTCTTTTAGTATTTATTATGGTTTCATTAAGTTTTTTAAAATATTTTCAATGCTGGATTATTTTAGACTTCATCCTGATAATTTATCCTGGCATATGGAGTGAAAAGTAAATCCAATTTTACCTCTAGCTATGTAATTATTCAGCTATGGCATTACTATTTATTTAAAGAGACATTCCTCTCCTCTCCTACTAGAGATGCCACCCACTATCACATACTACTTTAAAAAAACCCTCTATTTCTGGAGTTTTTATTCTTTTCCACTGGTCTGTTCTTTCACTAATTCTGCATTGCATAATAGGGCTTTAAATATTTAGTAGGGCTAGCTCCCAGCATTGCTTCTTTTCTTCAGAACCTTTCTAGATATTCTTGCTTATTTATTCCTCCAAATAAATTTTAATTCAGTGTGTCTAGGTACAAAACAAAACAAAACCCTAAATTTCCATAACTCTTTCAATTGAGATAGTTCATTTATAAACTAATTTTGGGGAAAAACTGGCATATTTACGATGCTGACTATTTCTATCTGAGAAATAGATTTTTTTCATTTTAAGTCTATTTTTGTATCTTTTATGAACATTTAATGCAATTGCTTATATGTTTTGATTGTTTCTGGTTAATTTTACATAAAGGTACTTTAGTTATTTAATTAATTCTAGTGGTATTCCCAAATAGTTTTTTTTATTTTATCTCCTACATGATGCTCGTTCATGTATTTGGATGTTACTTTTTAGGTTGTGTTTTATTTTATATTTACTAAATTCCCATATTTCTAATAGTAATTGTTTATTATCTATTCCTGTGGGGTTTCCTAATAAATAATCATATCATGTACAGAGTCATCATTCAAGTCCTATAACTTTAGTTACTTCTTCTTTTCTTAATTGCATTGACTGATGCATCCAATAGACTGAGATGGGCATCTCCGTTTTATTCCTGTCCTGAGTAGGACAGTTTCTACTATTTTCCCTTTTACAAAGGCACTGGCTAGCCAGGCGTGGTGGCGCACGCTTGTAATCCCAGTACTTTGGGAGGCGGAGACTGGAGGATCCTGGTTCGCGGCCAGCCTCAGCTCTCTTGCTCTCTCTCTCCCTGTCTCTCTGTCTCTCTGTCTCTCTCTCTCTCCTTAGTGAGGCCCTCCGCAACTTCGTGAGACCCGGTTTCAAAATAAAGTATAAAAAATAGGGCCGGGGGCGTAGCGCGGAGGTAGAACGCCCCTGC
>PVJS01005178.1:0-65358 GCA_004027185.1 Glis glis
GGAGAGAGAGAGCTGAGGCTGGCTGCGAACCCGGATCCTCCGGTCTCTGCCTCCCAAAGTACTGGGATTACAAGCGTGCGCCACCACGCCTGGCCCATGTGCACCTTTTGAAGGAAATGGCTCAGCTATGGCTCATGAAAACCATTACCTACAAAATGCCATGTGGGTGCTTAACAGCCTTTTTTAGGTTGAGGTACTTTGCAGAGGCAGCCTCCCAACCAAGTCCCTGTGCTATGTCTCCACGGAATCTCAGAGTTTAACGCTCTTAATGGGCTCATGTCCATTCGCCTGTTGGTACTTTACATCTCTTTCCCTTCTCTCCACTTGACAATGAATGGTGAGGCTGGAAACAGAAGGGAAGAGTACAGCTCCAGCTAATTAGAATAAAGGAGTTACCAGAAGCCAGTGGTCCTGCTCTTCTCTGGGCATGGCAGGACTTATACTGACAGATCTTTCTGTTAAGGGAGGTCCATTCTCTGAAAACTACTGTTCTATAATGTCTCTATTTTGCTCTTTCTCAGTGTTAGATTTCATATTCTCATAAAGTTAAGGATTTGTTTCTTTCTGGATAGAAAAAAAAAGAATTGGATTGTGAATCTGTTACTTGAATCTTTGGACTGAATCCAAGGTCAAAAATCCTACAAAGCTGGGTGTGGTGGTATACACCTGTAATCCCAGTACTTGGGAGGCTGAGACAGGAGGATCTCAGGTTCGAGGATAGCCTCGAACAATGTAGTGAGATGCTCAGCAATCTAGTGAAACCCTGTTTCAAAATACAAACTAAAAATGGCTAGAGGTAAAGCTCAAAGGTAGAATGCCTCTGGGTTCAATCCCCACAACCCCCCCCCCCAAAAAAAAGACCATCAAGAGAAAGCAGGTTGATGAAAATAAAATAAATTCCTCACCTTAGTCCTTCTTTTCCACATTTCTGGGAGAAAGAAGCCTTCCAGGATGAGATAATAGATACTACCTACCACAATGGCCACTCTCCCCTCTTCACGGAGATACTGCCTTGCATCTCTTGGGAGTAAGAAGTTAGTTGCATGAGGAGCCTGTAGCATCACTGCTATTGCCAGGGTCACCAGATATGGTCACACATAAGGACTATACAACTCTAAGTGGTACCACTCAGACAGACTAAAAATGTATATGTTACCCTTAAAGTCATAGAATGCACAACTTGCAGAGCAGATGCTGGAGTGTTGAGGCTATGAGAACAAGCATACGGGTTCCTATTGATGGAGCACTTTATTATTCACCAGGCATTGGGCTAAGGATTTGCATACATCATCGAATTTAATCTCCATGACAACACTTTGAGTCATTACTACCCCCATCTAGAAACACTTAGGAACGATTACTATCTCCATGTTTATAATAATGAAACTGAGTCTCAACTATTTTAAGGAAACTTTCCAAGTTGTGGCTAATGCCCACCAAATATTAGGCATGGTTTTCTGACAAGCATAATGTAAAACTTTTCATCTATTTACATGTCTTAGTTACTCATAATTATGCTGTGAAATGAGTCCCTCAATGGGAAAGGCTCTGGATTGAAGGCAAGGAGAAGTAAGGGTCTAGTCAGTACCTACTACAGTATTCAGCATCCCATAACCTCTCAATACATAAACGAAAGTGACTAGGTCTACTGCTTTGTACCTGTATGATCTTGAAAAGGCGCTATCAAACATCTGGATTCCAGTAACTCCATTTATAAAATAAAGCAGATACTTGCCCTGCCTATTGTAGGATTAATAAAAAATAACAAATGTGAGAGCGCTTTATAAGTTGCAAAGTCCCATACAACTGTAACAGAACATTAATAATGATTATAAAAAAGACAAAAATGTCCTTTATGGGTCAGACTGGGAAAATTCCCATGAAGTGAGGTTATCAGGCGGTAATCTTAAGAGTGGCAGGACTCTGAAACTTCTGCTGACCCAACTCTACCTCTCTTTTTCTCCCACGCACAGGCCAGCTCTTTCTGACCATCAGCAGACCAACTTCCTCATAAAGATAATCATTTTTATTAAAGATAATATTCTCCTCCCACACACTCCACATAAACCCCTTTTGGGTGTAAATTTTTGAAAGGTTAAATTGGATGTAGATAAACTTCATCATCTGAATAGTCATATATATTCTCAACATTTCAAAGAATTTTCAAATAGCCAATAGGAGTTAGAACTTATCACATCTTCTCAAGACCCCGGTCACCTTCTACTCTGTCCAGTGACTTGATGTCACATACACCCCTGTAGATGTGTCTTAGACACATAATTCTCTTGTAAGCATACCCCCCCACTGTATTTACAGACCACGCCCCAGAGAAAAACTCCGTGTTTAGGGGTAGGGAAGAATAAAACCAGTAATTTCAAAATATTTTTTCACTAACAATCTTATTGTAGAATTTTCCCATCAACTTCAAAGATACTTATGCAATTCTTTTCTTTTTCCCTGAAAAAACCAAAGGCTCTCAGGAATTAGATCCAAAAGGATCCTGATTCCTGCTGCCACTCCCCATCCCAGTTCCTCCGCTTGTTGTGGCTTCTCAACATTTGAAAATATAGAACATATCAATTATGAATGATGTGCCTTATCTAACCTACATCTCACATGACTCCCTGCTCCCTTGGAATTCCACTCCATAGCCAGAGGAATATCAATTTCAGAAAATAAGCTTCCTTGATATCTAACCTGAAGTTTCCTTCTGCAAGCCTCATCCTATTACTTTTCTATGGGCCACACTAATAACTCCTCTCCTTCACTGCCAGTCTCCCTCCTCAGAGATTTGCAGATTGTTACCATGGCTTTCCCTTCATCACCACTTAGCCCAGCTATATATATTTAATTCTTTTCATCTTTCATCATAAATCAGTCCCTTCAACTCTTAAATCAGCTCTCTGCTCTTCTCTGGACTAGTTCCAACTCTCCCAATTCACCTCCAATAACTGATATCCCTTCTGGGAGCTCCAATTTCCTCTCTGTCTTCTCTCTCTCTCTCTCTCTCTCTCTCTCTCTCTCTCTCTCTCTCTCATCTCCATAAATGAAATAGGAAGGGACTGACAGATATGTGAGATCAAGGGTCAGGTGTATTGCATTGCACACATCTACTCTAAATTACTCAGGATTCTCCATAGTCAATGTAAAGTCCCAAGTCATGTATTCCCTTTCCTGGAGTGGAGAGGGTGTGTTTATAGGGAAATAGGCCCTCCTATTCCACAATATCCTCCAGACCTCTACCAGTGAGATGGCAAAAACAGATCTAAAAGCACCTACAAACCAGGATATAGACTAGAGCTATGGACAATGTATAAGCCTCCAAGCAGACATCTTTTATGTGACTTGGGCTGTCCAGGGAAGGTATGCCACCATTCATAAAATCCCAGGCCAGGTGTAGTGGCGCATGCTTGTAATCCCAGTACTTTGGGAGGCGGAGACCGGAGGATCCAGGTTCACGGCCAGCCTCAGAGCTCTCTCTCTCTCTCTCTCTCTCTCTCTCTCTCTCTCTCTCTCTACTTAGTGAGGCCCTCTGCAACTTCGTGAAACCCGGTTTCAAAATAAAGTAAAAAAAATAGGGCCGGGGGTGTAGCACGGAGGTAGAACGTCCCTGGGTTCAACCCCCAGTACTACAAAAAAAAAAAAAAAAATCCCAGCAACCACCTCTCTACCCCTTTTCCATGAATGGGTGCTCTGGGGAATTACTGCAGACTTTGAGATGTTGATCCCGTCTACAAATTCACAACAACCCACAAAGAAAATCCATAAGCATGCCAGTCATTATAAAGCCTCTCAGACATCCTTTTGTCCTCTCAGACATTCCAAACCACAAGCAATACAAAGGTTTTGCTCTGTCCTAACAGAGTTCTTTTCCATTTTTGCCACATCCCTAGCCATGGTCCCACTCAAGTTTAAGAAGCTGTCTTCACTCTGAAACAAATAGACTGTTTCGGGTCCCTGGCCACAAGGAATAGCAAAACAACCATCCTTTCTTTTTCTCTCCCCACAAATAGCCCCATTAGCACATTTGTCCCCATCTCAACCAGAAGTCCCTTGGGCAGATGCAGAAAGAAATAAGCTGAGTTTTGCTTACTTTCCCTTTGTATAATTGAAGATCCTATGTCACAAAAGAGTGAAATGCCTTTTCAAAATAAATCAGAGCCTATGTAATAATAATAAACCCATTTTCCCAAACATGATAAATAGCAAAATCAATACAAGGGGCAGAACCTAAGCCTGAATTTTCATACAAGAAAACAAATGGAACCACATTGATGTACATTGCCCCAAACATGGAACATGATATTGCAGGGTGTGTCCACTGCATGGGAAGGTCTGCAATGGAGACTGTATCTGAATGTGGCTGGGGAGGCAGAGGTAAGGCGAGAAGCTAGTCCAGCACTGCCAGCTGCCTAACTGCAGACAGCATATGTCCTCAGAGACAGGAGAGACCAGCCTGTTCCAAGTGTGATCACCACAAGGCCTGAAGTGCTTTTCAATAAGCTGTCTGTCTCTCTGGAGGTCATGGGGAGCTCATCCAGTTACACTTAGTGTCTTATTTGATCCCATCAATAATCATTTGATCCCAATCCTGCTGAAAAATGCTTGGCCAAAATTTCTAGTCTTTTAATGGCAGAATCCTGGCTCTTACTGAAACCAGCATTGCTAGATGTGTCAAATGATGCATAGGGCTTGGTCCAGCTGCCAAATGGACTGCACTGCTGAGGGAGGACTTAGGATGCTCACTGCTTCCCTACAGCCAGTAGCAGAGAAGCTTTTGAAGAACACTCCTTTCTATATGAAACTCTTCCACTCAGCAGTGTCAACTCATTATGCAGGGCTTGAATGGAGTAGTACATTATTCAATCAGATTATGCATTTGACTCTCAGAAATACCTACCAATAACTTCTTGAAAACTGTCTATATGGAGGTTTGGGGCTGCAAAAAGGACTCCTTTTGCCTGTTGCCAACATGTGACAACAGCTAATACAGACTGCTAGGGCCTATGGTGATTTAAAAAGATGCTCATAGACAAGAAAGTAGAAGAAAATTTGCATTTTCAGAGGGGTCATATATTTTTAAAAATTGAGCACTAAAAGAAAATGTTGTGCACATAAACCACAGAAACCACAATGACTTAAAGCCCAGCTGTTCTCTACAAAAGTATTCTTGGTGAGACAACAATATCAGTCCCCCATTTCAGTTCACTGAAGGCTATCAAACTCATCAGACCCTACCTTTTAAGACTATATGAATTCTAGCACGGATCACAAAGGGTCATTCTAGGTGTCAATGCCACTAATGCCAATGCTAAAATACGCATCTACACTGCTTTTCTTGTTAAGTATGTGGGGAAGTGTGTGTGTGTGTGTGTGTGTGTGTGTGTGTTTGTGTGTGTGTGTGTGTGTGTGTGCATGTGTGCCCACGCGCTGGGACAAGCATGGGAGATACTTGTAGCTCGACAATGGACCTTTTTCAATGCTTTCCATCCAATTAATGCCAGACATTAGTAACCAGTGGAGCATAAGAACTTCATTTATTTCTGATGATGGAAATGATAGAAAAGAAGCTGGGTTTGCTCAATGGAATTAGTGTAGGCTTTTTTAAAAAAACATGATTTCTCTTCTGTGCTTTTCTCATTCATTTACATGGTATATTTTATTCAGGAGTCTTTCCCCAGTAGTCTTACAAGAGAAACATCGATTCAAAACTACTTGGTTTTCCAGTCGAAAGATACTATGGGAAGAGTTAGGAGTAAATGCCTACACACACACACACACACACACACACACACACACACACACACAACTCAGTGAATATGGAAAGAAATGGGGGGGTGTAAATGAAACAGAAACCTCATTTCAGCAGAGAGATCTGCAGTGAAACAGGGCTGCCAGAGACTATCATCAAGAGCTGCTGCTGCAGACATTCAAGCTAAGAATCAGAGGGGGAAGGAGAAGAAAATCAGGGAAGCCAAATATTGATTCTCCCTGGCTTCGTAGTGACTCCCCCAAAGCAAAACAATCTTTACAACTTCCTCCTGTCCCCCATTCCTCGGTTCCTGTGGGTGTCTCCCAAGACACTTGAGAAGAATAATGAGAGTCTGAGAGTGCAAAACAGACTGGGAGTGGGGAAAGGGGGTGGTAGAATGGATTAACAAAGAACAAGCAGTCACTGGGCAAGCCAACATTTGGGGGGTGCCATTGGGTGGGATTCAATAATATGAAGAGGGATTATACATTTCCCTGAGGAATTGTACCACGTTCCCCAAATCTGTGGTTCCAGGAAGAGGAACAAGGGAGAAGGAGGAAGGACAACAGTTTTCAAATCTAGCTTTAAGTTAGAATAGGAGTGTTACAACCGTTCTAGGGGTCCAGGAAGGAAGACATCCAATTTTGGCTGGGACAGTGTGTAAGTCACAGAAGGCATTATGCCAAGAACAGGAAACTTTTCTTCCAACTTCGTTGCTAAAGAGGAAGAAAGGCCCTTGGGGAGTAACCAGTTCAGGAACAAATTAAAATATGGTCCAACTTTAGGAATAAGGAAAGAGGGTTAAGAAGCTGAGGTTTTGGAAAGGTGGGCGAAGGTAGGAGTTACTTAATAACGGTTGCAAATCGATGTGAGTAAACATGCAAACCCCAGCACACGCTCTGGCGGGAGCTGCTCACCAGTCCCGAAGATCTGGAAGAGAAGGCGGGGCTGGGAGGCCCGGATTGCTGCGGACAGCCTTCCCTCTCTGCCCACTTCCGATGCCTTTTTCTCGGGCATTAGGCGGATCCTCAGCCGCCCTTCGCCGTGGCGAATCCACCAGCTGAACAGCTCGCTGAGGTTGAACTGGAGCAGCCCCACAGCTGCCTCCTCTGGGGACCCAAGACAGCCTTCAAGGATCGCCTCTTCGCCCAGCTCCAGCACTAGCTGCTTGGCGCGCCGGAGCTTGCGCACCGAGCCGCCCTTCAGCACCCTGGACAGCGTTGGGCCCTCCGCAGGCGACGGCGAGCTGGCGCCTGCTGTCCAGGAGACCCCGGGCGGCGGCCCCAGCAGCCTAACCAGTGGGGCGCAGTCCAGAGCCAGTGAGCCGCGCGCCTCTGACCGCCCATCCCGAGGCCCGGAGGGGGATGGCGGCGGCAGCAGCAGGTCTCGGGCGTAGACGCGGAACAACGAGGGCACCACGAAGTCCACTGCCAGACTCTTCCTCTGCAGGCGCGAGTAGCTGAGCGGCTCCCGGGGCTGCAGCGGCTGCCCTACAGTCGAGGTCCCGGAACCCGAGGCTGCCGCCAAAAACAGCGGCAGCAGCAGCCACAGGAGCCGGACGGATCCCATCCCGTTAGAGGACGGCTAATACTAGTCTCCCGACTCTCCCCAGCCCTGCCTAGCCCTTTGCTTTCCCCCAAATAGGAAGGGGCTCCAAACAGTCCTTGATCCTAAAGGGCTCCTTCCATCTGATCTCTGGGGAATTGCGGGTGCACTCGATTCTGTTGCTTTCCCCCAGCTGCAAGTAGGCGAGCAGGGGTCTGAATAAAACGAAGATGGAAGTCGGGGCGAGATCGGAGAACTCGAAGCGCACTGTGCTCAACAGCTGGACTCTGTGCCTCTGGCTCGCGGCGCCGAGTGCCGCGCCCCCGTCTGTAGCTCGCTGCACTCCTGAACAAGAGAAACTACTATGGTTGAAGGGAGGTAGCAGGGGTACCGTCCTCTCCTGCCCCCCGCAGCCAGCCGTGGCTGGGGTCTGTCCGCTCTCCGGCAGCCTCCAATCTTCCGCAACTTTCCAGGCTGGGAACCGGGGCTCTAAGCTGATACCTGCTGCCCTGGCCACCGTGTCCTGCGTTCCTTTGGGCTCCTCTGAGCTCCTCTCCCCGAGTCTGAGCAAGAATCGCGGGAGCGGGCTGCTTTCTAGCGCCCCCTCAAGCGACCTCCGCAGCAGGAAGTCTTCGGACTGCACTGCCCGCTGAACTTCTGGGCGTGAATCGGAGCCTCAGTGCTGCGTGCGGAGCGCAGGCTCCGGCTGCCGCCGTGCAAGTTTGCAACGTCCTTGCTGTCGCCCGCGTCTTGGCTGCGCGGAGTTCGCAGGCACCAGAGCGGCCCCGGCGGCGGCAGCCGAGTGACAGACAGCATTCAGGGCAGGGGAGCCCGAAATCTTGTCCTCTCTTCACCTGTCGGTAGCGCCGGCGGCTTCAGGTGGCTAGCCAGAGGGCAGCCGGAAGACGTCTTGGTGTTTCAAGGCCCCGCGGCCAGCGGCGGCGGGACGTGCCAGCTGCCACCGCCGCTGCCGCCCCCAGAGCTGCCGGATCGCATCTGCCCCGGCGCCCGCCACTAGCAGCTGGCGGAGCCTCGAGCGCGCGCCGGGAGGGGGCGGGGCCGTGGCGGGGGCGGGGCTCGCGCGCCAACTCTCGCCGCTGCCCGCCCCGCCCCGCCCCGCCCCGCCCCGCTCGCCGGCCAATGGTGGGGCGAGGTTTGCTCCTATGCTAATCTGCAAAGGCGTCGGTGTTCATTGAGAAAAGCACAGAGCCCGCCCCGCCCTCCCTCCTTTGCTCCCTCGTCTCTCCTTCCTTTCCTTCCTCCAGATTCTCTGCCCTATTTCTCTGCTCCTGTGAACAGGAGCACATTTTGGACAAATGGGAGAACTGGAAGAGATCTTTGTAATCAAGCACTCTCCCTAATTATGCATTTAACAGATTAAACAGGTCCGACTTCAGAAACGCAGCTTCCAGAATAAAACCGGAGGCGAAGGGAAGGCAGTAGGGGGAGGGGTGGCAGCGCGACATTGCTAAATCCAAGAACAGCTTGTATTCCGGCGATGAAACAGAATCTTTTCTGACTCTCCCATTATTTGAACGCATTCCTGGGAGCCTGGCGGTCCCACAATTCACACAAGAAAAGTTAGCGGCAGGGGGTGGGAGTTGGCAGGGTCTCCCAGAGTTGTTCTTCAGCTACGAACACATTTCAGACCTTTGTCACTCGCCCCATTTTCTCAGAATGGTGGCTGAACATATGCCACCTCCTCTAGTTTCTATAAAATGAATCTGTAGTGCTAGGGATCCAACCCAGAGTCTCGGGCATGCTAGGCAAATTGTCTTTGAGCTATAACCCCAAGCCAAAGCTAATAGTTTCAATACCAATTTTACAGATCAGGAAACGGAGTTGAGAGAATTTAATTGGTATTCCCTGAGTCATACAGTCATTCGTGACTCCCAAGCCCTTACTGTTGTGTTCTCAAACAGCATCCTGCCATACCCCTCCATGAATCTTCCACACCCCTCCATGAATAGCAGACAGACAGGATCTAGGGGCTGCAGCTGGAGGGAATGAGAATGAGGAACTTTTGCTCACATTCTTGGTAGTGAGGGCTCAGAACCTCAGACTTTTTTTTTTTAACCCACTTATAAAGTAAGGGCTCTACCTCTGGTCTCTCTTTCCTTTTGTCCCTGGAGAGCTACCAACTCAGAACTCAGATAATGGCAGTGTTTATAACAAGCAGCTCAGCAGAACCACAGACAAAACCATGATCTTTGGTTCACACAAATCCCTCAGCACCTTCTTCTCGAAGGTTAGTTGTCAAACCTTTTACTGGCTGTTAGATCTAAGAATAAGGCAAAATTCCCCCTTGAGCTCACAGCCTGACAGGTAGCAGAGATGCTTGCTCAGAATCAAAGCAGAGTGTCAAGTGATATCTCCTTCTCTGAGCTCCAGGGCCACAGTAAGTGGTCTACCGCCCACAGGAAGTGGTGGCCTCTGCTCCACCAGGAGCTGGGCTTTTTCCAGCATTGTGGCATCACTTTTGGACAACAGAAGACCTATTATAACAAAAGAATATCACTTCCCACAATGACGACTTGCTTCCAGCTCTATATTTGCAACACAACTTGATAGTCCTTTGGCCCCTCCTTAGAACTCAGACTGGATACAATGACTTTACAAATTTAAAGGCAAAGATTTATCTAACCCAAAGAGAGGAAAGGATGCTCCTACCCTGTTGAAGAAATGAGGGGGAGGGAGGAAAAAACAAAAGAGGAAGGAAAAACTATAGAGTTTAATACTTTCCTAGTACTTGCACAGATATGTTTGGGTTTTCATTTGATTTTGCCAGCACATACACTGGAAGAACACAACTTTCTATTTGAAATATTAAAAGGCGAAAATGCCAGTCCTTTTACCACCCACTCCATCCCTTATCTCTCTATATAGTTCTTGTTCGAAGGCAAATTGGTAATTTGTCAGACTATGATTCGCCTACTGAAATCAATGGCCACTAGGGGGCTGCAGAGACTTGAAACTTAAGATGAGTTGCGGGATTTGATATTCTCCCTGACTTGTCCCTGAACATTGCTTTTGCACCTCAGGGAGGGGGGGGGGTCTCAATTAACTCTCGTGCTTTTACAAATTCTCCCAAACTTCTCCCATAGAAGGATAAGTGCTTTTCCCTGTAGATTACACTAAATATCAAAATATTGTTCCCTTTTTATTAGATAATTTTTAAAAGAAGGCAGGAATAGATATTGAAAGTCTCTCAGGCTCTATACATATGCATCTATAGATGTGTGTGCAATATGATGTTTGTTTGTGTGTGTGTGTGTATGTGTATGTGTGCGCGCGCATGCATCATATCACACAGTGACCTTTTGGGGGATATATATATATTATTGTTTCTATTATAGAGACAAAATACCTCAAGTTCAGAGAGGCAAAAGAATTTGCCCAAGGTCAAACAGCAAGTAAATAACAGAGATAGAATCCAAACCAGTGATTCTTTTCCTCCAAAATTACACACCCCACTGGGTCATATCAGGCCTTTTCAACATGCCAACAGCTATAATTTTGATATCTTTATCCTATATCATCACCACCAAGAGGAAAAGTGATGGGGAACTGGAGTTAAGAGCAAACAGGGAAAATAGAGACAGAAAGATAAAAAGTGTGAGCAATGGATAGCTAACATGACTTAAGTACTTATTATGGGCCAGTATACTTCAAAATACTTCATGTGCATTATCTCATTTAGTATCGACAGTAACACTATGAGAGGGAGTAATAATATCTCTATAAGATCACAAATGGAAGCTCAGGAAGGGTAACTTCTCAACAGCAAAGCTATACAGGTAGCACAATTTGTTAACTATATAGGTAGCACAATTTGTCTGAGTAAGAAGCATCTTAAACCATGGGTGACCTCACAAGAGAGGTGGACAGGGTGGAATTGACTGAGGTAGGTAGAAGAAAAGAGGAAGAAGCTGAAAGCCCAAATAAGAGAAATTTAGAGGGTGGGAATGTCTGGGAGGGCATGCATAGACACCAGGAGCCCTGAGGAGACAATCAAGAAAGGTGAGCTGCTTTGGGTCACCTGGAAGATGCCATGGGTGGTTAAATGAGGGAGAAGGAAGGTGAGTAGACCAAGTGACAAGAAGTAAAAAGGCCAGGAAGGACACTGAGACCTCTAAGTTCCTTCTTGGGAAATTTCCAATTTCTGGGGACAGAAAAGTGGACATTTCAGGGGGGCTTTGAATTCTCTCTACGGGAGGTGACATTAAAAACGGCATTTTAAACCCGGGCTATGTAACTTAAGGTATAACATAACTTCCAACTCTAAAACCTGCCTACAACCGATAGCACTAATTAAGTCAGGCATTCATTTGGTCAACAAATATTTCTTGAGCACCTAATGTATACATGATGCTATTCTATGTTCCAGGAATATTGCTCTGAACAAGGTAAACAAAGTTCTCCACCTCCAGAAGCTCACATTATAACGGTGAGAGACGGACAATAAACTTGCAAGCATATTAGGTAATTAAGATAATAGTAAGTGCTATGAAAAGAATAAAATAGGACCATGCAGGAGATAATGACTTGGGGCAAGTGGTGGGGGTGCTAGCTAAATAGAGAAGGCCTCTTTGAAGAGGTTGAATTGGAGCTAAGTCCTAATTAATAGGAAGGAAGTAATCTTGCAAAGATTTTAAGAAAGTATGGTCTAAGCAAAGGAGTATCAATGCAAAAATCCCTGAGATGAGAACAGGTTTGTGTGTCCAGAGAACAGTAAGAGGTTAATATGGCTGGAATACAGTGAATGGGGTATGAAGCTGGAGGGATAGCCAGGGTCCAGGTCATTCAGGGTCATGAGGGCCATGGTAAAAAGTTTGACTTTTATTCTGATTGCTATGGAAAGATAGTTTAGTGGAGGAATCTCATGCTCTGAATTATCTGTAATTATGAATTATAAAGGAGTCCCTATAGATACATACTGACCAATATGGTAGCCATTAGCCATATGTGGCTACTAAACATTTGATATGGGTCTAATCCAAATTGAAATATGCTGTAAGTGTAAAATACATACCACATTTCAAATATTTATTATAGAAAAATATGTAAAATCTCTCATCCATAATTGTTCATATTTGGTTACTTATTTAAATGATAATACTTTAGGAAATCATTTTAAATAAAAGGTATTATATAATTCATTTTACTTTTTATACTTAGTGTGTGTGTGTATGTGTGTGTGTGTGTGTGTGGTGCTGGGGATTGAACCCAGGGTCTCTCTACCACTGAGTTGCACCCCCAGTCCTTTTTATTTTATTTTATTTTATTTTATTTTTGAGACAAGGTCTTGCTAAGTTGCCAATGCTGGTCTTGAACCTGTGATCCTCCTGTCTCAGACTCCCAAGTACTGGGATTACAGGCATGTGCCACCATGCCCAGCTAATTTTACGTTTTAAATGTAGCCATTGGAAATGTGGTTCTGGTCTTGGATTTGGATTTTAATCTCTTGGGCCTTATCTCTACGTCTGAAAGTGTATTATAACCTCCTTTTGACAAAGTTTTCATAAGGATTAAATATGATAACAAATGTAAAATTTCTTAACTGAGAGCATGACAATGATAGGTACTTGCTAAGCAAAAGTAAGCAATGATGGTTACATTAAATGACATATAAGGACAGGATGGTGATGTGTTTTGGCTGAAAGAAACCACATGCTATATGGACCTGCTGGCAACCAGGCTGATTATGATTTTCTGACTGCCGTGGGATAAATGGATTGACCTAGAAATGATCCTGAAAAACAAATCAATAAGTCTTAGGAACCCAGGCATGAAAATATGAGAGAGAGAATGAAGGGGAAGAAGAAGGAGGAGAAGGAAGAGAAAGAGTGCTTTTCTTTAAAGCAAGAAAAAAAATCAATGAGTACTGTGTTCAATCCCCAGTACCACACACACACACACAAAAAAAAAATCAATGAGTAGAGCGTGGTATTAGAGGACACTTACCACTAAGACATTGGGAAACCCACAATCAGAGTAACTGACCCTGTGCCAAGAGCAAGAATTGGGACCCAGAAGACACCTTCAAATAAACCATGAATTTTTGTTCAAGAAACTAGATTGTGATCACATCCCTGCTTCTCAGAGGCTATGTGACCTTGGGAAAACCCTTGATCTATCTGGGTTCCTGTCTCAAATTAGAAGACAGGAGCAGGTATGGTCTTTAAGATACAAGTCTAAACTCCTGTGTGGGATTCTTCCAGTGGCCCACAGGCCTCGTCCAAGACTAGGGACCAGAGTTGACAGGAGGAGACTGATCTTCCATCAGAACCAGAAATATAGCTTGGACCCAATGCTGGGCATAGGAAAAACAAAACAAAGTTTTCTTGGAAGATATGATGCTGCCTATGAACAAACCTAAGCTCTAAATATGTAGCCTGCAATTTCTGGCCAGTCATATGTAAGATATCTTCCAATAGTCATACTAAGAGAAAGTAAAGTTGTTACATGTTGATTTAATTAATGTTTACTAATTGCCTACTACGTGCTTGGCTTTGCATGATGTATAGAGGAGAGATATCATGGTGAATAAAATAGTCTAGGTTTCTACTATCATGGGGCCTGGATAAAATTTAAAAACCCGGAATACAAAATTGAATCTATACTTATGCTACAACTGAGCAAAACTTACAAACAATGAGCTGAAAGGAAACACTGAAAAATAGACTTATCAGAGAGGCAGATTTATGGGCAATTTTCTAATCTTTTAAGAATGATTTTAATACTTTTATATAATAATTTAATACTTTTTATATAATTTTATTATAATAAATAATACTTTTATATAATAATAATAGGATTTTGTTCCCTCTACCCCCCAAAAAATAATGAAATATACTCATCTCATAGTCCATGCCCATTTCTGGTAAGCAGAGGACTCTGATCATCATACTCAATTAGTGATCCAGGCCGATAGAGCAGCCCACAGAAGTGAATTTAGAAGCCCTTGCACCAAGTAAATATTCCAGCCTGAAATGTCATATGTCCCCTCCATGCACAACTCTGACTGGATATATTCACAATGTCCTGCCCGGTCATGACAGGGTCTACAAGGTGGATAGTCAGAAATATCCAGCAAACAGCCTTATTGACTCCCAAAGAAGGGTAAGACCTGGAAGCATTGCATTAGACCATGAAATGTCCAGAAGATTAGAGTTTCCCAGAAGAAAAACAACCTTAATTAACTCCCTGGGGATTCGGGGTCAAGCTGGGGAGTCCAGCCACCTCCAGAAAGCACGGCTTCTCCTCAACATGCTTCCAGTCTGCACAGACACCTCTGTGGAAACAATGAGACAGCTCCTGGCTACTCTTCTCTCTCCTAAGGCATGATGTAAGAGGTGGCACAGATGCACAAAAGCCTTTACTGAATACTGAAGAGTGACAGCTCTCCCCTGGAAACTATAAACAACCTCACATCTACAAAAGAGAGGAAACAACAAGACAGATAAAAGCAAGCCCTGATCACCACTGTGCACGCATGGCAATCCCTGTGTTTTCCGAAGTCCAGTGCATTAGGGAAGAAGGGCAGGAGCTATTACTGTAACTAGCAAGTGTTGGTCTTATCACCTGCTTCTATTCTAATGTGTCCTTGACTTTTTAAATATCCTTTTTGGCTAAGGAAGATGAAAGAAAAGCTTTTTGGGTAATTTGGTTATCAATATAACCTTCTTGAAGAGTCCTTTAAAGGGCTCCAAACCAACCCAGAGAATCCATTCCATTTAGTTCTGTCTGATTGTCAGCCAAGATAGGTGAGTGCCTGCCCTGTGACTTTTAGTGGCACCAGGGAGAAGGCTTTTGGTGCCTTCGAGCTTAGTCATGTCTATGGGATGGATCAGATTGACTGTAAGCAAGTCAATCTCTGAGCAATAGATTAAATCTAATTGACCCGCGCCAGTTGTCCTAATGTTCAAATAAAAGTTCCTATTGGCCAGTCTTACCTCATATAGCATTCCATATCTGTGTTGTCCTGCCTGGGCTTCTATTCCTGCCTTCCTTCCTTATCCAGACCCTGGAATGACTGAATGGCTTTGACTAAGCCCAGCCCAGGTCTAGACACCAATCTTGGTTCTACTTAGGAAGAATTGAGATCCAGCAGCTCAGCATCAACTCACTCTCTTTGTAATCCCCCTCTCACTTTGCATCCAATTTCTAACACATTGAATGAATCCTATTTTGTCTTGCCTCTGTGACCACACCTTGTTTCCAATTTCTTAAAGGATAGTTTCCTAGCTTTACTCTTATAGGACCCTCCCCTAGGCAATACACTTCCTCTAAGGTCAGATTCCCACTGACTGGCTTCCTTGAAGACAATGCCTTGCCAGCCCAGCTGTTTGTACATAATCTCCTGGTCCCCTCTCCTAGGGACAGGAACTAAATATGCATACCTTTACTTCCTTTTCCCCTTCTTCTGATTGTGCTCACAGCCTAGGGAGTGGGTTTGGGGGCACCACTTATTACTGAAGGACCCCAGGCCATGGCAGAGGCAAACGATTAAAGCAGAGGCAAACGATACACTCCAGAGAAGGCAATCCCAGACTAGGTTGAGCCACCTGGCCTTTCTCTCCAAAACCTGAATTAGGAAGCTCAGAGACTATGTGGACATTTGAGTCATTTTAATAGTGGAGCACCCAAATGCCCCCTGTCCTGAGAATGAATAGTTTCCATCAGACCAGTGATCTTATCACAAAGAACCTCATTCTTTGAGCAAAAACTAAGGACTTTGCTCCTGGCAAATCAAACTAAGACAAACTGGGACTTGCCCTTTCCTTCTTGCTGGTCCCTCTGTGCATAGGCCCTATGTAGACCCTTTTATAATCCCCAGCACCTGTCCACCCTGGTATGCAGGACTGGCCTTACTCATCCCATTATGACAGAGCCCAAGCATCCTCTGCTTTCACCCCTTGCTGACTGTGAACTGAGTACCCAGGTGGATTTGCCCAGCACTGGGGAAACCTAGGTGTACAAAAACCACCTTTCCCAAGTCACCAATATGGACATGTAGTTTGATAGTACTTTTGTGTACAGGTTATGAGGCAATTTGGGAGCAGCAGCTTGGATGCTACAATGCTCATATTTTGCAGATATTTCAACAAGTGTAAGGAAATACACTTATATTGCAATTGACCCAAGGCAAGGTTATAACACCAGTGACCAAAACCTAGGCCCTCAGCCTAAGGGAGAGCATATTGTGCACAGGGAGAGCTATCTAGTTTCAGAAATGAAAAGCCTCCTTTGTACCTCCTCCTCCTTTCCAAGTCCAAAACCCTGCCTGATGGCTCCTGGTGGCTTATCAGCCTCAGATTGCCCTGATAACCTGTCCCTACCCTGGAAAACAGACCCTCAAACCTCCCACTAGTCCAGGCTGTCAGGCTCTGAGATATTAGGCAAATACTGGAGACTCGCCTATTATTTTGAAAAGCAAATGTCCAGCAATGTTAACCAGCCTCAAAAAATAGCCCAACCACCTGATAATTGCACCTTTGTACATGGCCTTCCTACATTGATGAGGGCTAACCATTGACTCTAATACAGCAACTCTAGAGTCACATTGACTCTAACCAGTGTCCTCAAGAGGATATGCAGAAATGACAGCGAGTGACTTCTGCGTTTGGTCATAAAAGACATGATGGCTATCTTGGATTACTTGCTCTGGGGGAAGATAACTTCCATGCGTAAGGATACTCAAGAATCCCTGTGGAGAGGTCAGTGTGGCAAGGAACAAAGGGCTCCTGCCAGCCAGCAGTCAGCCCCAACTTCCCAGGCACGTGATGAGCAACTGGGGAAGCAGACCTTGCAACCCTGGCCAAGCCTTCAGAGACCTGGAGCCAGATCCACATAATTAGGGCAAATTCTTGACTCACTTAACCTGAGAGATAATACACGTTTATTGTTGTTTGAGGTTGCTAAGTTTTAAATGAATTTGTTTTGAAGTGATAGATCATATCATTTCTTCCAATTTACCAGGTTCCTCTATCTTCTCTCTTACTGTTTCCCCAGCCAAGCCAGCTACTGCAGGCCAATCCAACACATTGGTACCACGTGTACCCAGACATCCACCAAGATAGGCCTCATCATACCTGCCACCGCCAGAGGCAGGGTACCCCTCAGAAGCATTTCACTATTTCTTTAAGCACCTGCTAACGGAAGCTGCTGGGAAGGAATAGCCCTAGAAAGAAATCTTTTAATTTTTTCTTTTATAGAATTTGTTCTCTGACTATAAAAGTGACACATTAATTATAGGAAAATTGGAAATTTTCAAAAACATTTAAAAAGAAGTTTAAATAACCCATATACTCACCACCCAAAACTAATGACTTAAAATTTTGGTATATATCCTTCTAGTATTGATTTAAATTAGAATAATTTGGTTCATGCAAAGTTATGTCCTGTGCTATTTTTTAAAACTTGACATTATATTTTGAGCATTTTCCCATATCACAGAACATTCTAGGGATTTATGGTTTTTAATGACCACATAGAATTACAATGTATAGATGTACCATAATTTGTTTAACCAGTCTCTATTTTTAGACATGTGGGTTGTTTCCAAGTCTTGGCTAATATAAATAGTGTTGCAACAAATATTCATGTACATCAATCTTGGTCCAAAACTTGGATTAATTCTATAGGTCAAAACTCTCTATTTGCATTTAATTCATTTGTTTAGATCCCTAAGTTTCTTTTTAAAAAGTATAGTCACTAACACATGCATAAAATTGAAAATTTACAAAAGGTTATGCAGCAAATAGTACATTTTTCTCCCACCAGAGTTCCCTGGTCCTCCAAATTTATTTCTCCAGAGGCAACAATTGTTACTCATTCTGGGATATTCATGAAAAACTCTTGTATGCATATATAATAAAATATGTATAGGTCAGCTATTCTCAAAGTGTGGCCCATGGACTCCTGGGATCTTCAATACCCTTTGGGGAAGACCATAAAGTCAAAATTATGTTCAAATTAATTCCAAAGCATTATCCACTTGCTTCGTTCTTGTTCTGTCTCAGGTGTGCAGTGGAGTTTTCCATAGGCTACATGACATTTGAGACGTCATCACTTTGGCAGCTAATGAAATATGTGCTTCTGTATTCTTGAGTTTTCTAGAACTTTCTAAGACAATCTCCTTGGGATCCCCGATAAACTTTAAGAGTGTAAAAGCTTCCTGAGACCAAAATGTTTGAGATTTGCTTTTATAGCTCTTAATACACACACACACACACACACACACACACACACACACACGCACACATACACAGTAGCATGCTATGCATATTCTTTCACTTTTTAAAAATATGGCAATATATCTTTGAGATTGTTTTATCTCAGCACTTATAAAATAGCCATGGTATTTTAAGTGATTATATTTCATTTTATTTCATGGTTGTTCCACATGTGTTCAACTAGTTAGTTCCTATTGATGGAATTTAGGTTTTCTTAAAAAAAACACTTTGCTGTCATTATTACTGCTATATAACAATACACGTGGTATAGATAACCTTGTATGCTTTTCATTTTGTACAAATGCAGTAGTTCCACATTTAAAATAGGTACTGCCAAATTGCCTTGTGTAGAGAATATATTCAGTTTTATACTTAAAACAGTTGAGCAATCACAATAGTTGATAGTAATTGTTTCCTTACATCTTCACCATCACTATGTGTTATCAAATTTTTTATCATTAAAATATGATATCCTCCCATTATAGTAGATCAAATGTATTTTCTTATTTTGAAAATGCTTTTGTATCTTCTGTTCTGGAAAGTCTCGTTTTATGTACTTATCCATTTATCTTTTGATTTGTTTGTTCCTTCTCATTGATTAGTAAGATCGCTTCATCTATTAAGGAAGTCAGCACAGTTCTTTCCTTTACCTTTGGGTTATTTTATATTACCATACAAAATACATTTACAACTCTCAAATTAATAGTATTTTCAGGTAGCCTATAGTTCCTGCTATTCAGGAAGAAGGAGGATCACTTGAGACCAACCTGGGCAACATAGTGAGATCCAATCTTAAAAAATAAAAAAGAAAAGAAAAGAAAAAAAGAACATAATTTCTTATATGGCTTCTGGGTTGTGGCTAAGCTACACACAAATACACAATTTTTAATTTTACCCTATATTTTATTCTAGTATTTTATAGGTTTCTACTTTTTAGTCATTTTAATCGATTTGGATTTTTGGTGAAGAATTAGGTTATAATCCAATTACTTTGTTTGTGGGGGGTGCTGGGGGTTGAACTTGGGATCATTTTACCACTGAGCTACACCCCTGGACTTTTTTATTTTTATTTTATTTTTTCTGTGGTACTGGGGATTGACCCTAGGGACATCCTACCTCCAAGCTACACCCCAACCCTATTTTATTTTTATTTTGAAACAGGTTCTCGCTAGGTTGATGAGAGTCTCACTAGTTGCTGAGGCAGTCCTTAAACCTGCGATCATCCTGTCTCAGTCTCCCAAGTATTGGGATTAAAAGCGTGTGCCACCACACCTGGCTGATTTTTTTATTTTTAAACAGGATTTTGCTAAGTTACTGTGCACTGACTTCAAACCTGTGATCTTGGGTCTCAGCTTTCCAAGTACTGGGATTACAAGTGTGCACCACTGGTGCCCAGCTCAACTTTAATTTTATTCCTTCATGAGACTCATTGTCTCAAACTATTTATTTCACAAAAATATTTCCCCACTGATAAGAAATGCTACCTTTATCATAAAATAATTTTTTTCTTTTTTGGATCTCTTTCTGATTCTCCCATTCTGTTACATAGATCGGTCTACCCCTCCCCAGCCCCATACCATAAATAATATTATAGCTTTAGAATAGATAGAAAGCTATCCTCCCTCCCAATTATTCATTCTTTTCAGAAATCACCTACATATTCTTGCTCCTTTATTTCGCCATATGAATTTTAGAACTGATTCAACTAGCTCAAAAATATTATTTATTAAGACCACTTAAAATGTATAAATTAACACAGAGAGATTTGCCTTCACAATATCAAATCTTTCTATCCAAGAACACAGGAGGCATTTTTTACAATGTTCTTAAGTAACATTTAGTGATTTATTCATCTAGGTCTTGTATATTTCTTGTAAAGTTTATTTGTATTGTTTATTTTTATTAGAAATGGTTTTGTTCCTTTCCAAAATACTTTATAACTACTTAATGGTATTATATATTGAGATGCTATTGGTTTTCTTATATTCATGTTATATCCAGCCTTTCTGGATATACTTACTGCTTGTAACAGTTTTTCAGGTGATCTTGGATTTCCCAAGTATACAACTATGTCACCTGCAAACAATAATTATTTTTCTTCTCTCTTTTCCAAATTGTTATGCCTCCTTTCCTTCTCTGATCAAATTTCATTGGCTAGCTACTCCAAAACAAAGTCAAATTATAGTGAGGGTTAGTGTAAAATTTTGTGTTGTTTCTGACTTTATGGGAACGATTCTAATATCTCATCGTTAAGCCTGATGCTGCGATTTGCCTTGAGAAATACATCTTTTTATTGAATTACAATGCTTACATTTCTAAACTCCACGCTCTCATCAGAAGTTCAATTCTCCCAATCAATCACCATGCCCCCATTTTGCCCCTGCTGGATGACGTGTGGACATCTTCTACTGGAGGAATGAACTTGTCCAGAATCAGGCGGTGAGCCCTGGCCTCAACACCAACGTTAGGTATTTTTAAACATTTTCCTCTAAAGGAGATTACCAAAAAGTATACAATTTTTAGCTGAGGGCTACTGAGTGAGAAGTCACTATGGGGCCTTACTAGTTTTCAAGGAACATTTAAAGAGAGTGCCTGCAAGAGTCTTCAAACCCAAACCTCTTCATACACCAAGGCTTGACGTGAGTTCTTTTTCTCTCTGAGTCCCTTAAATCCTTGCCTGTCTCTGACTCATGAAGCATAGATGAGCTCTGGCCTCAGAATCATTTCAGACACACTCTCTATTCTGACCCACACCAGCTAAGGCCGACCCATGCAGGCTGTAAAACCACACCTCACAGCAGTGTTTGCCAACAAACATAAGAACAGCCAGGATGCTTGCTTATAGCTTTAGAATCCCAGGATCCCAAGACCTGCTGATGTTCATGCACAATAATATTTGAGAAACAGAGCCTGACAATTCCACTGGTGCTGTAGGAAGTACTGAACAATTGACCTAGGAGTACAGTCCTTCTTCCTCCATTCCTCCAGGTCAAAGTTAAATCACCAGGCTGTCTCTAGAACTAGTCAAATGTGCTGGTACCATAAGAGGGCAAAAACTACTTCTAAACTATATTGGCTGAGAATCTCCCAGGTGCCTATGGATTTATAGGATGGTGGAGACACACCCAAACCATCCCAAGGTAGATTCTAGTGGATATTCTGAAGGAAGTGGGTAAAACGTGCTTGTCAAGTCTGGAACCAATGAGGTAGCCTTAGAACCTTCTTTAGAAAAATCAGCCTTCATTGGGATGGGCCATGAGGACCTATGACAAATATCTAGCCATAAAGAACATATGCTAAGGCTACCTCTGTATCCCCATGTCACAGACTGAGCCTGCCTCAGGTATGAAGGCACCTGGAGCCAAGATGGCACGGGCCATCCCCTGATCACACTGATCTCTGGTCTGCTGGCTCCCACTTTTGTGGGAGATAGCTGGTTACTCCGTACCCATCCCTGCCCCGTTTCTACTTCTTCCTTTTCTTCACATCTGATAACGCCTCACCGCAAACCCCCTGAATTATGATCATCCATGGTTACAAACTGTCCACTGATCACATGGCCAGTGAGAGCCTCTTTGGAAAGGGGTCTTACAACACTGAAGAGATTCACAGGCAGCCTCCTGCGGTGGAGTTGAGGGTGGTGTGAAGTGGCAGAACTGCCGGGTTGCTTCTAAATTGGTCTTTAAGCAAAAGGGTAAAGTGGGCCAGCCCATTAAGGAGGCCTCACTCAGATGCTATCCCACTGACCTGCCTCCCAGGCCTTCGGGGACTCGGCTAATGAACCTCCAGCACCACCGACAGTGACTTCCCTGCAAGTCACACCACATCAAGCAGTTTGCAGAAAAACGAATGTGCTCCCGGTCCACTGAGGGAGCCCATCTGGTGAGTTTAGCTTCCATCTCCAGCAGCATGACAAAATAAAGGAGGCTCCTTTGAGGGAAGAAAAGCATTTTTCCAGTCTGTCTCTCTGCCCCCTTTATAGCGGTGATTTTCAAAGCCTGGCAGAGGCAAGGGGACTCCCTCTCTTGCAGGGAACACTGTATATTTTCATCTTGATACTGGACTTTGGGCTACTTAGGAATAACTTCAACCTCGGTTATCCAAATTACTAAATTGTGGCACTCATAAACAAAAATAGCTCATTGTTAAAGTGTGTAGAGGAGTCTAATTCAGCATCCACTGCAAAGTGAGGCTGCCTTGCCAGCCTGGCTGTGTCCCCCACTCTTCCTGTGTGTGTGATACCTTGCACGTAGTTGTACTCTGGCATTTTGAGGGTGTCAGTTTCCTCATCCCTGGGTCTTCAGTGCTAGTGTGAGTTGTACTCACAACTGAAATAACACTAGGATTTTGTACTGAAACAAGTTTATTACAACTACTGTGAGCTGGTTAGGGTTTTTTGTTTTGTTGTTGTTGTCTCTTCTTATCTTTAATTGACACATAATAATTGTACATATTTATGTACAGGGTGATATTCCAATATATGTATACAACATGTGATAATTAAATCAGTATATCTGTCACCTCAAATGTTTATCATATCTTTGTGGTGAGAAAATCCAAGGTCCTCTCTTCTACCTATTTTGAAATATATGATGAAGTATTGTTGACTATAGTTTCCCTACTGTGTTATAGCACACTAGGACTTATTCCTGCTAACTGTAATTTTTTAAAATATACTTTTATTGGTGCATTATAGTCTCACATCATAATGTAGTTCAGAGTAGTAGGGACATACATGCACACAGTTTTTTAAAAGCAGCTACTTTGGCTTTTTCAAATTACCAATTGCTATTCATTTAGCTTGATTATTATCCATCTATTCTAGTTGCCATCTAGACTATTGCCAGTTATTTGTTTAACCCCATGATGTGCAGTGATCTATAGTACCATCAGTGGTATTTGGGGCCTATAATTTTCCACTAGTTAAAATTTGATGTTAATCATCTACGTCCCTGTGCTAATTTGCTGTTCTGAGGATGCTTCATTTATTATGTGCTGCCTGTGAACTTGTGCCATTTGAATAACTTGAACCTTCTATCAAAGAAAGCATAATAAAATCACTGAGCTATTTTAAGATCACAGGGCATGGTTTTAATTTATATAGAATCTTGGATGTGCTTGTTTTCTTCTTTTACAATAAAAATAATGCGCAATATGTATTCTTTATAGCAACAAATTTACTGCCATCTATTGACTTTGTTCTCCATTTCTTTTTCACCCCCCACCAACTCCTATGGGTCACTGAAAGAGACAACTGGCGAGCCATGGAATCTTCTCTCACCCCAGTGGACTGTGGTCAGAACATTTAAGGGCTATGAAAGCTGGGAGGTCCATGGCTGGAATCCAGGCACCCGCCCCTTCATTAAGGCATGACAGCTTGCCCCTAATCTGAGTACACACTGAGTTTCTATGTTTGCAGAAAAAAATTCTGCTGCCAACAAATGTTTGGCATCTCTGCTCTATGCTTTTGTATTTATTTGAATACCAGTAACCATTTAAAACCAGAAAAATACTAGAAAAAAGACTATCTTAGTTGTAGAAGTTGCTTTATTTTAAGAAAAATAACAGTGGAATAAGTAGCCAAAACAAAAAGGTGAAACTAGGCACAGAAGAAGAGTCAGGTTTAATTCAGCTCGAATTAACTTAGCAAAGCATCCAACTGGGTGTTGGGAGGGGATGGGATAGGGATGATTCCAACAAAATTGAGATAACATCCTAGATCTTTGGGTCCAAGAGAACAATGACAGACATCCAAAACCGACTGATACAGAAAAGAGAGATGCAAACGGCATGAGCTGAGAGGATGGAGTATCAGAGGAAAGGAGATCACTTTGATTGTGAGGGACCAGAGAGGAAGCTTCTCCCCCAACCCTGGGTTGTCATGACTTATTTAGTCATTCAGAAGAAATTTACCATTGGCAAGGCACTAGGAAAGGCCAAGGAAAGGATACTAAGAACCAGAGGATTTCCTTGTTTATTTTGACATTAAAAAAAGCAATCGAACACGATGCTTCTCCAACTTGACTGTGCATACAAATCACTTGGGGAGCGTGTCTTGTTGAAAAGCAGATTCTGACTCAGCAGGTCTGGGGCTAGCCTGAAATTCTACATGTCTAACATTGCTGGCAAGGCTAATGCTGCTGGGTAGATATTGAACAGCATGGATCTCATAAGCCTATGCCACACTCAGGTGTTCATAACACATTAGAAGGCATTGCTTCTGTACAAATACTGCTACTTGCCTATCCAATATCCATTCTCTTATTATTTCCCCATGAGAAGCTCAGTTTTGTTTGGCAGAGAGAGATGCTCAGCTGGAACTGTTCAGTTCCCCAGTATCCATGGCAGTTGTGGTAAGAGTGAGGGAATGACATAATTCTGGTAAAAGAGGCACAGGCACAACTTCTCAAAGAGGCATCCTTTCCTGTTTAAAGTGGCAAAATCCATGGCAGAGAAGATTTGGTCTTAGTGTTAGCTTTTGGTGTTTCCCCCCTTTTCCTGCCTGAAGTGTGGACCCAACACCTGGAGGGGCTGCAGCGCTCTCTTCGTGACATTGAAAACCAGACTCGAGGTGGTGGAGTTAGAAAAATGAACTTGGGCGCCCCAGGCCCCGTGGACTGCACCTGTCTTCAGTTTTGCTTACCTGGTGTCTCAGTTTGAGTTTCCCCAGAAGCATCCCTGGGACAAGAATTCAACTGCAAGTAGGTTATCTGGGAAGTGATCCCAGGAAATACCAGTGGGAGGATGGGAAGTAACACAGGGAAGGGAAAGGAGCCAGTGACATGTGTCACCAAGCCAATCAACACAGCAGGAAAATGGAGCTTAATCCCTGGGGGAGTCTGGAAGCCAGAGTAGAGCACAGTCCAGAGCATAGACCAGAACCCACTGAGGGGTAAGGGGGCTGGGACATTGGTATGTACCCACTAAATCCCACGCATCCTTAAAGAGGGCTGCTTCTGTAGGGCACTGATTGTTCAGTATTCTGGCTTCCCTTGCACACATGTCAAGCATGCTCCCCTACCTCAAGAAAGCCCTAGGATTGAATTGGGGGTATTTGCATTAGCAGTAAGAGCCTGATAGACAGCCATGGATGGGATACTAACAACATCTGCTATACTTGGGAAAACTCATCCCAGACTCTTACCCTAGTCAAATACAATCCTAGCTGATAAACAACCAGGAGTATTCTGGTTTGAAAAGAGGTTCTCACCCCTATCACATTAACACAAAGAGCAATACTTAACTCTAACCTAGATCTGTAATGGCAGAATCCAAGGCATTATCTTTAGAGACAGGAAGCTTTTTTCTAGCACACTTTAAAACACACTACACAGGCAACCACCTACTCTGCCAATAGGGAGCAGCCAGCAGGCCTTTCCACAATGTGGGGATTTTGACATAACACCCAGAGCTTATAAATATGTTACTTGCACAGAATATTTTCCCACTTAGTCTAGATTTTATTTTTTTAGTTCTTGGGCAAATCAAAGAGACTTTCAATGAGTTTAGGAAAAAGCATTCTCCAGGTAGGGAAAACTCCCATCCTTCTAAATGATTCACATTCTTATGAATGGCCTAGAAGATGAAATAAGAACAAAGTTTCAGAAGGGCACATGGTACCAAGCTGAGACAAGGCAGGAATGCGAAGAAAGATAAAAAGAATGAGTTCATAAAGTTCTTAAGTGTGAAAACTAGAAGAGAGTGCACTGAGGTCATCTTTTATTCTTGTCGAAGCCCTTAGCTGACCTTGGGGGAAAGAAAAGCAGTGTAGAAAGGGGATGGACCCAAGACTTGGACTCCTCTCCACTGCCCATTTTTCCACTCGGTACAGAGCCTGGACCCATGGGCTGGAGCCATGCAAACAGACTAGAGACTAAGCAGGCCTAGAATGCCCAAGGTCAGTGGTTTCAAAGAAAAACTCAGCAGAAAAAGCAACTATCATTGAGGGCCAGAGAATAAGCTTTGGGGATCCAGAGGTATCACACTGGGAAAGAAAACCAGTAAGCTCAGGGTCATGGAGGCCAAGGTGAACAAGTTTCAATTTAAAGTATTTGGGTTAGTTTTCATAATCTTAAATAATTCCAAATCAGGTTTTAACATAGCCAAAGGGCAGGCAATTAAGCAAATGTTTTTGCTACACAAGACTAAGCAGACTGTATTCTTTGTGTTGTACACATTGCAGTAATGGTATTGTCCTTCTCAGATCCTAATGCAACCGTCCTGAAGTTAATTTCATCAGTTCTTTTACAGATGTTTGTTGACCTTTGCAAGTCAGTTCACCTTTGCAGGTCTCGATTTCTTTATCTATAACATGAGATACGTACATTCTTTCCACATCTTAAGGGTGTTGCCAAAGTCAAAACACAAAGGGTAACATGATAAGCAATGGCTTATAAAAAGGAAATAAATGGAAAATAATACTGTGTAATTTACTATGTAAAATACATTATCGCTGTCCCCTAAGCACATTTGGGTTTTTTATATGTAGCATTGTTGTTTATAAATTAGCGTGACCTTGAATAATAAAATGTGACTCATTAAATGAGATAGTATGGACAGAAACTTAGCGTGGGTCCTAGTACATGATACATGCTCTGTATTTGCTAGCTACTCTTATCATTATCATCATCACCACCTCCATCATCACTACCACCATCATCATTACCATCATACATGGTTCATTTCAAATTATAAATGCTGCCAAGTCAATATACAATCTCTTCTCTTGATTCACAGGCATTTGGCTGCCTGTGTTTCCTTGTTGAGCCAATCTCTGAACCACCAAGCAACATTAGAAAATTGAGTAGTAAGGCTTTCTCTGATAACCTGGAAGACTTTTCTTCTCCAAAAGGTGAGTAATGAATGAATATAAGGAGTGAATGTAAGATTACTTTTGCCACATCACATCCCTGTGTATTGTCTTTGTTTTTGCTTAATTTTCATCTATGTTAATAGTCAGCATTCACACAGGAGTTGTCACTGCCAAACCTGGAGAACTGTAGATCTTGAACTTTAATCAACCAGTCATGGGGCAGATTTTCCATTAGCCCTGGAGCCAATCAAAGCTAATTTATTCATCTCTAGACAAATCAGGTGCAGCCCACTCATCTCTTCCAAAGACTCATAGCACCACAGGATTGAATGATGGAAGAGCCTTTGGCAATGTAGTCAACACTCTCCTTTTAAAGATGGGGAAACTGGGGCATGGGAAAATAAAGGGCTTGCACAAGAACAACAGATACAGAGTAGTGGGAACAGCAACCCACGTCTGCTTAACCCTCCACCTCGTATTCTTTCCACTTCCCTCTTCTGAGAGTGAGATAGCACTGTCAGAGCATTGGTGGGGTGGGGGTGGGGCAGCTCAGCAGGTGAAAGAAGCCAGGAGCAGCTGGAAATTAGCTGGCTGGAGTGAAGATGAGCCAGAGAGAGGCAGGCATGACACAAGGCAGGAATGAAGCGGGCACATCCAAGGGGTAGGCAAACAGATGGGAGACAAATGCAGTTGGCAGTAGCATCTAGCCAACCTGGCAATTACCTGGGAGCCAGACTCACAGGGTTTACTGGTTCCTCCATCTCCAGGAAGTCCATCCCTGATCTGGAGTGACTGGAGCTGAGGGATGGATCTATCATTCTGAGATATGAAGGGTTGGCTTTGATTTCTGATATTATTTCAGTCATGGTTGTTCCAACCTCATCATTCTGAAAGGTCTCATCAGATGAAGATTTAGATCAAGGGTGGAAACCATAAGCTGGGGGTGAAAAGCCCCCCAAAATCTTAAATACCTAAACTTGGAAACATGGAGCAGAAAATTTCCCCCAGTCCCTGATACTGACAGTATTCACCAGGGGCTGGGTTTCCTCAAGGGCTGATGATTAGGAGAATCAAAGAAACAGGTCCTTAATGAAAAGATATTTTCATTAGTTTGTCCCATGATTGATGTGTACTTTATAAAATCATTCTTAAAAGTCAAACCCTTTCCTTTTAAGCCAAATATACAGATTATGTGGAAGATCAGTCTTTCCTACTGCTATGGTCTGAATGCTTGTGTCCCCCAAATTAATTAACCTGGCCCCCAAGGTAAAGGTATTAGGAAGGGGACCTTTGGAATGTGATTAGGACATGAGGCTAGTGCCTTCATGAATTTATTAGTGCCTTTAAAAAAGAGGTTCCAGAGAGTTCTTTTGCCCCTTCTGCTGGGTGAGATTATAGTGAAAAGATGGCTGTCTATGAACCAGAAAATGGGCCCATACCAGACACCAAATCTGCAGGCAACTTGATCATGGACTTCCCAATATCCAGAATCATGACAAATAAATTTCTGTTGCTTATAGGCCACTCTGTGGTACCCTATTACAGACAGCAATGTGAATAGATAGTCACCTATTGGTATCCCTCAAGAAGAAAACAGCTTGTCTCTGTGTGGATGAAGAGGGTGTTTTAGGCAGCAAACTCAGTGCGTGCAATGGTACAGAGGCAAGAAACAGCATTTCTTGTTCAGAGAGCAGCAAGAGCAGTTGGAGAATAGTTATGTGTCAGGATCTGCAACAGAAAGGGTTGGAAGACAAGCAGGGGACAGATCTTGGAGGATTCTACCCACCAGATGAGTTTGGGCTTGGTCACAATAGATCCTCACAATCATTCACAGATTCAGAATTTACAAATTCTACTCATCAAAACTTATGAGTAGCCCCCAAATCAATTCTTGCAATGCTTTGGGGGTTATTCACAGACATATGCAGAGTGGGATAAAAATGTTTGTGCACGTCCCCAGCAGAGATGGAACAAGGTGGTGTTCTGTCTTTTTGTTTCAGCTCCAAAAAGTGCCCTTTTTGTGGTCTATTTAGTGCCGTGTTTTTCTCGTTCTTGTGCTTTTTGTTGGTGAGTCCACTGTTTAAAATAGGTCCCATGTGTAGTGAAGAAGGGCCGCAAGGCAAGGAGGCTGTGGTGAGCCTTGCAAAGAAAATACATGTGTTAGATAAGTTTCATTCAGGCATGAGCTGTAGTGCCGTTGGCTGTGAGTTCAGTGTTAATGAATCAACAATATATATTAAATAAAATGTCTAAACAGAAATACACATAAAACAAGGTTATGTATTGATAGAATGATTAAACTGTTGTGACCAACAGCTTGCAGGAACCTAGCCCTGTATTTCCCCTAGGAGCAATGGTTCAGTATTGACTAATTCAGTGTTCACAACAACTACGTAGAACATAGCTGCCATGAATAATGAGAATCAACTGCATTTGGAACAGCCTCATTTTATTTTACTTTTAAATCTACATTGCACAAATGGGGACCCTAATTCTCACAAGGCTGAGATTTGCTCAAGGCCCCATAATTACTAAGTGACAGAGCCTGGGCTTGAACACAAATGGTGTGACTCTTACTCCCATCATATTTCTACTCTGAAATGTAGCAGATGCTAACATAGCAGAAGTACTAGTGTCCCTCCAGGCAGGCCTTAGAAATCTACAGTCAGCTGTGCCACAGAATGAGAGATAATTCAGTGCAGGTCTGCTCGGATGCCTTAGCAGGCTCTTTACTGAAGGAAATGGCCAGGTAATGACCTAGAATTCTACCTGGGTCCACTTAATTTGGGCTTTACAAGGACTTGATTTATCAGTGGACCATTACAGGATCCAAAGTGAGATGCTCACAGCCCCTGGAGGAGCGCAGTGTCTTAATATTCTGAATGCAGCAGCGCCTAAGAGCCCAGAGTCAGACAATAGCAGCTCAGGTATGTGCACATTTAATATTCCCTCCAGCAGCCCCCAATCCCTCCCCCTGTTTCCAAGTCCTGCTATATTTTTGAGGAAGGCTGAACAGATTATGAAGGAAACCCAGAAAACCTATGGTGTTCTGGGGAACCAAACCATGAAGAGGAGGCCCTGGGGGTAAGAGATAGCTACAGCTTGCTACTCTGGCTTGCTTCTTATGGATTACTGGATGCCTGTTCAGTATTCAGCTGGTCCACATGAAAATATAAACACAAGTAGTGAGTGAGTGAGTGTGTGTGTGTGTGTGTGTCTGTGTGTGTGTATTGCAAAGGGAGTAAGAAAGGAATCAAGACATCAGAGGAAAGAAGAAAAGTCCCCCCAACCTGATATATTGGTAATTGACCATCTCCTGGAGATCCCCTTTAATCAGCAAATTGTAAAAACAGACAATGTTCCCCAGTGAAAGAGGAATCAAAGTAGAAAAGTGTCAGATGAGTTTGCAGCAGCCCCAGGCTAATGATGAAGTTTGTCTTATGAGTCCAGTTTTTCCTTCCAAGGTCTTTTGCTCCCATGGACACTTAGGGACCCCGGGGGTAGGTCCACCTTCTGATAACATTGTGGGATTCTCTATTACAAGGGAACCAACAGACCAACTAATCAGAGCTCCCATTCTATCCCCTTGTGGGATAGACCACAAAGCCTAGAATATATACTGCATACCACTTCTCAGAACAGTCTCCAACCCCCACTTTAATGAAAAGAATGGGTTTTATTACATTGCACTAAAATCTAAAATCTGCCATATGAGGCTATATCCTCATCCATCCAGGACAAGAACATATACCCTGGCATTATTAAGAAAGGGTCTTCCCTGTATCAGTGACAATGGGAGGGGATGGGTAAATATACCAACAGTCATCCATCCTCCAGGGGCTCCTCTAGTGCAGGGGTCTGCAAACTGTGGTCTGAGGCCCAATATGACCTACCACCCGCTTTGGTTATTGCACACAGCCATACTAATTATATATCGTCTATAGTTGCTTTCACATTACAGTGCAGGGTTAAGTAATTGTGACAAGGACTGGATGGCCCACAAAGCCTAGAATATCTACTGCATACCACTTCTCAGAACAGTCTCCAACCCCCACTTTAATGAAAAGAATGGGTTTTCTTACATTGCACTAAAATCTAAAATCTCCCTGTTTCTCCTTCTTAGTACCATATGAGGCTATATCCCTCTCCTCCTCTATCAGACAGCTCTCCACTCTCCATCAGAAAACTCTTCTGGTCACATGTAATCAATCATTGTGCTTTGTTCTTGGCTCTGTCTTCACCAAGATGAAAACCCCTTCCTTGTTCAGTCTCTGCTTACATGTCCAACATGCTTGACCATGTTCTGCCTTCTGAGGAAGCTATATATTTCTCAGGCCCACCCCACCCCTACCTCCACCCCAGAAATCTCTGCATTCTTAAATGTAAGTACTTAAATGAAGCATGCTAGATGTATCTTGTATTTATTCAACCATTGATTCCCTTTATGAAAAGCCTGTCTAGTGAAGTTTGTTTTGCCTATTAATCAATTTATAGCCCCCAGAAAACTGGGCAGGGTAGCAAGTACATGTAGACAAGAAGGAAAAAAGAGTTTTGGCTCAATTTGGCTGGGTATTAGAATCGATGATCACTGTAGCCAAACCAGAAAAAAAAGAAAGCTACAGCCAATTCCTTTTTTTAACAGATGAGTGAGCAGAGTCCCAGAGAGCTTTTGAAATTTACCTAAGGGCACAAAAGTTAGCAGTGGTAGGATTTAGACCATAACTCATGAGTTCTGACTCCAGGACCACTCTTTCCACTGTTGTTTTTGCTCCAGGTGGCTAATTCATTTAGGTCTATAGTAAAAATGTTTTGGGTGTCTTAATAAACATAAAATGGGAGGTGTGTGGATCTTTTCTAGGCCATATTATCCTATGTCCAAGGATTCCCCTTCTTTCCACCTTCCCATTCCACTCTCTGAGATTCCAGAGTCAGGCTCAGGATATCCAGAAAAAAAGTGATAAACATTCATAAAATTGCTATAGTTTACTGAACACTTTATATACCAGGCACTCTGACAACTCCTTCTATGCTGAGCATCTCATCTAATCCTTACAACCAGAGAGATAAGATTATTATCCTTATGTATGAATCAGGAATTGGGGTTTTAAAGAACCACCTAAGTGTCCATTTGGTGGAACTGGGATTCCAAACCAGACAGTCCGACTCTGGAGTTGGAGTCCTTTGCTTCACACCCTCCCGCTTCCCGCTCATGGAAACGCCACTGGGACTGTACTACTGCACTGCCCAGAGTCAAGTCTCTTCACAGAGTGGATGTGAGTTTGGTGGTCCTCTCTCTAACACTCTTCTTCCACTTTCACACTCAGTGGAGCAATGACTTTTGATCAACCAGCAAAGATCTATAACAGATCCACTACAATAATTTTTCTCTTTTTAACGTTTTTTTCCCTGTTCTCCCATTTTTTCCTTCTCTTCCCTTAAGTGGCTTAGATCTGCCAAAAGTCCCTGCAAGTATTGTCATCTCAGGCCATGACATGCAGAAATAGCTTGTTCCCCTTTGGGGTCTGCTCTGTTAAAGGTGTGATTGATGTTATTGTCCCTATCTCCTTTAGCAGGCATCTTGCCCTGACTTGTAGAAAGAGACAAACTTGGACCCTGAATTTAGTTCTGTTCATGTTGGACCTTAGTATGTGGTCCACTATAAGTGATGCTGGAATACACAGAAACAATACAGTCTGTGCCTTCCTGGAGTTTACCACCTAGTAGGTAATTATAAACAGATAATCTGAAAAATAATGTGGGACCTCAGGTACACTATGAAGCCCAGGGTAGGGGCACTGGGATCAGCCTAGTAAAGTCAGGGAATGTTCCAGGGAGAGAAATGCTTGAGCTGAGTATTTTAAAATCAGTAAAAACCCAGCCACACCTAGAAAGAGGAAGATGTCTAGGGCCCACTGAGGATGGAGGAATCTCTTGAGCCTATTCATGGAGTGACACTAAACATCCTTTACTAATATAATAGCCACCATACAGGGAGCTCTTACTCCAATCTCTGTCTTGTGCCTTATAAATGTTGTCTCATTTAACATCCACAAGCTACTAGGTAAGTAGCCTTAGCTGCATTATACAGGTCATGGAGGCTTAGAGAAATTAAGTTCCTTGCCCAACTTCATGCAGACAGAAGTGATAGAGGTGGAGAATAAAAAGTGCTGGTTCCGACTTAGAAGCCTGTATTCTTAACCTTTCTCTCCATTTCTGTGCTACTTGTTCTCGGACTGACTTCCACCTGACCCTCAGACTGACTTGGCTGGGTCCTAGCCACTGGACCCAAAGGGAGGTGCAGACACAGGTTCCTCTTCCAACCTGGGCCTTCTCAGCCTCGCTTAGCTCAGCGTGCTCTTAAGAGGTGGGGTTGACCATCAAATACAATGTCCTTAAGAGGATCATGTGAATCCTGAGCATAACTTAGAGGAAGGGCATGGGCAGCTGTGCCTCGGGCAGCCTCCTCCCCCAAGGTGCCCTCTCTGTTCTCTGCTCGTGGCCCTGCAAGGAAGGCATGAGATGCTCCAGGCAATGTCCTGTGCTGCACACTCACTTGTGCGCTTGTGCTCTAGCTCTGCCTTTTCTGTCCCACTTGGTAAAGGCCAGCATCTTCACAGCCCCCTGGACTGGCATTTGGGACCTGAGTCTCTCCTCCTGCTTTATGCCTTGCAGGGCTGGCTTCTGTGTTTGGATGCTGGCTGACTGGTAGGGACAGGTGGCTCTGCAGTCCCCATAGGGTTCCCAGTGTACCCCTCCCCTGTCTCCATCTTCCTCTGTCCTGGAGCCAGGCTCAGCTCTAGATGAGCTCCAGCACAATCTTGGCCTGGGAGCTACTGATTGTTTCTATAATGAAATCACCCATAGTGGGTAAATGTTTTACTTCTTCCAGGCTCCTTGTGGATCCTAAGTATCCAGAATTTTAAAAAACACAAAACAAAACACAAACATAGTTGACGGGTTTTTTGATAGTTAACCAAACCCCTGAAGGCAGAGCTGATGCAAAGCCCAGATCCAAAGCGAGGCAGGGTGAACTGCAGGTTGGAGCCTGTGTCTGCACCTCCCTTTGGGCCCAGCAGCTGGGGCCTAGCTGAGTCAGGCTGAGGGCCAGGTGCGAGATGGGAAAACCAGGCCTCCCTAGCACAGAAGGCAGCTGCTGAGGTTAAAAGAGTCTTGTGAGGCCAATAAGCAGGGAGTGTTTTTTCCCCTAAATGCCCCAAGGGTGTTAGCTATAGTTAGGACAATCTTCCTAAGTCCAGCCCTGTGTTCTTTTCCCTCTGGTCTATGTCTGAGCAGGGTTAAACTCTGAATGACAGGTACCTGGGTCGGGTATCTAACACGGGAGAGTAGGAGGGTTTAAAGTCAGAAGAGCTGGATGGAGTGATGCCTCTGTCGCTTGCTGGCCCTGGAACCTAAGGCAAAACCTGAATCTGCCCAAGCCTGTCCTCTCACCTACAGGACAAGCCAAGGATGTGCCAGAGAGACCCTGTAAGGCGGGCTCTATAATCAGCTGAGCTGATGGGTACAGAGGGCAGCGCCGAGGAGGAGCTCAATCCTTCCTTCCCTTTGACAGAGACTTCCTTGTTTGTATCTCAGCTCCTCTTCTACTTTCAGAAAACTATCAGAACTCAGCACTGATTGCATTACAGTGACCACTTCTTCACAAATCCCTTTTTTATTTTATTTTATTTTTTTGCGGTACTGGGGATTGAACCCAGGGGCGTTCTACCTCCGCGCTACACCCCCGGCCCTATTCTTTTATCCTTTATTTTGAAACTGGGTCTCACGAAGTTGCAGAGGGCCTCATTAGGTAGAGAGAGAGAGAGAGAGAGAGAGAGAGAGAGAGAGAGAGAGCTGGGCTGGCCGCAAACCCGGATCCTCCAGTCTCCGCCTCCCAAAGTACTGGGATTACAAGCATGCGCCACCATGCCCGGCCACAAATCCCTTTTTTCTGTTTAGTTTAGAACCCCTTAAGGAGAAAGATTGTGTCTTTCTTATTTTTCTTTGCATATGTAACACTCAATGAATAGCACATGTGTCAGAAAAAAAAAGTTTGTTAACTCTTTTATATATCCACATACTTTGTAAAAAAAAAAAAAAGAAAGACATTCCCACATCTATTTAATTAAAATCTTGTTCTCTGCTGCTCTCTCCTCTTCTTGCCATTTTATCTTTTCATTTGCTGATTCAGCAAATGTTTGTCAAATAGTTCCTCAAGTAGTTCTCTAGTGCCATCCCACCCCAGGCACTGTGGGGGACATATGGTCCTCACAGTCCTGTAGGAATATCGGCACAGGTCTAAAAGCAGTGTGGGTTACATCCTCTGAGAGGTGTCTATGGTGTCCAAAGTTCTCTATGTGTTTAGAGGAAGGAGAGGACTCTGGGGTTGCAGTGTTAGCTTCATGGAACACTTGACCTTTGAACAGGACCTCTGGGTTTGTTTTACTCTAGCCTGGGCTCTAAAATATATCCACATTTTCCCACAAGTAATAGAGGCTAATGATTAGAATGCAAGCAGGAATGATGACAAAAAGACTCCTAGCCATCAGCCAGGCCTCACTGTAACCAGGAAAAACTGCCCAATCTGTTGTCATGGGTTGGCACAGCAAGTCTCAAAAAGTTTGAAGCAAGATGAGGTCCCTTGGGGCCCAAGCCATAGCCAGCAACTGCTCATCTTGTTTCATCATCCATTAATGCCCCACCACTAACGTGACCCAGCTAGTCTCTGTGTCTGCTTCTCCCTGTGTATCTGACTCTATCCACCCTGTCAGTATTAGCTAATTACACAACATGAAATCACACTCTGACTGGGTTGAAACAAAGCAAGGGCCCCTCATAAGCTGTCATATCTATAGATTGGTTTCCTGAGGTCAGGGCCACACTGCATACAATATACCATGATGGGAAAAGAAGAAGGAATCACATGGTACAACATGGTACTGTTGTTAAGGAACCACCTCCCTCGGCTCAGGGCTCAGGGCAGAGACCCCATTAGAAGGAGGACACTGATAGGCATGCACATTGAGTGGCCTGCCCTTTCTGACCTTGAAGCCTGGGTGTAATTTTGTGGGAGGAGATGGCAGGTGGCAGGTGGGGAAAAGGAATAAACATTTCAGTGGAAAGAACAGGATGGGCAAAGTCTTGGAGACAGAGATGCTCAGTTTAAAACTATCCCTCTAGATTATGTGATCTGAGCTTGGCCTCAGGAAAGCCAGGGATTTGGAGAGGTTCTAGAAAACCAAGATTATTTATCAAATGATAAATATTGCCTTCGGTGAAAAGAGAATCACTAATTTAGGAATGAGTAGGTTTAGACCTCTGGAAGTTGAAAAACAGAATGCATTAATAGGGTGTTGAAGAAGGGTTGTGGGGCTGCTACCTCTAAATTTAAAATAAGGATTAATGCAGTCTGCCAAGGACTGCACAGGGTAGCATTGCCTGGAGGTAGAGAGCTGACTCTAGACACCTGTTAACCAGACTTGGTAATTAGCACTTACTCCCAAAGAGAATGGACAGACCATATGCCTTATTCCTCCAAAGACATCATTAAACATCAAACAGAATTGGAGGGGGTCATTAGCAGATCAGAAAGTTCAACAAAGGGAGAAGGAAATTGTTTGGTAAGTATTCGTGGACAACAGATAAAGCTGTAGCCTGTAATACAGGTAGAGCTGGCTACAGAGAGGAAGGAATCAATTTTCAGGCAGAGCTCCAGAGGGGGCAATTAGAGTGGAAGCTGGAGTCAGAAAGGAACAAAGATAGAGATGTGCTTATGGAACAGTTTACCTCCACCCTCATATACAGAACATCAATTGCTAGCCATTTGCACTATGCAAGGAAGGAAAAATGTAAGTCTTTTGTTTTAACGAATTAAGCTACCTGAGGAGGACATGTGCCTTTATTGTAAAGGCTCGTGTCCCCAAATGAAGCCCTCCATATGTGGGCATGTGAACCCCCAAGACAAGGGCTCCCAGTCTCCACAGTCCTAGGAAACTTGCCAGTCAAGAAGCCTAGCCAACTTTAGAGAGTTCCCAATCTGACTTTCCCCTGCCTCAACCAAAAAAATAAATAAATAAATAACTGGGAAGTGAGGCGTGCAGCATTATAAAGCAACATCATGATCCAAAGGAAACATACATGGTGGAATTCAAGAGAATATTGCATCAATAAAACAAAATCAGACTGCTGGTTTTTAAATATTGGATAACAATAAGGATCTTTTGGAAATCAAAGATTTGATTTCCCCAAAGTAAAAAAAAATTAATAAATAGAATCACTAGACAATAAAGCAAGGGCTACTTTTAGAATGTAAAACAAAAAGACAAAAGGATGAAAAATACAAGAGAAAAAAAAGTCATGATGGTTAATTCAGAAAGTCTACATTCAATGGCAAGGGTTTCTAAGAGAGAAAACTGTGTCAAAGGGGGATGAAAGAAATAGTTCAAATGATGCTGTGCCCATGTATGAATGTATCACTACGAATGTAGCTGTTATGTATGGGGAGGGGTAGGTAGCAGGGTGAGACCTGAAGAGAATCATACCAAGACCTGCGTGCATGTCTGTTTGTATGAATTTGAACCTCACTAAGATGTATAATTATAATATACCAATAAAGGTATTAAAAGTGCTACTTAAAGAAAATGAAAGAAAAGAAAAGAAACTTACCCATAAGCCCAAATAGAAACTAATGCAACTATTGAGGGAGTTACCTGCTGAATGAAAAATAAATTACATTGACACCATATTTCTCATGAACAAAGCAGAACGCTACAACATAATAGAAGATCTCAAAGGCTGAAGAAAACTTATTTGTAAGCTAAAGTTTCATAACCAGGTAATTGATTAATCAAATATGAAAGAAGAATAAAAGTATTTTGATACAGACAAAACCTCAGGAAGTTTAGGTTCCAAGGATCTGCTTTGAAAAGTTATTTTAAAATGTACTTCAACATAATAGAATTGGAAATAAAGAGGAAAAGATGAGATCCAGGAAACAATAGTTCAATCCATCAAACAGTATCAAAAAACCCAAGAGTGATAGCTATGAAATAGGCCTAGCAACCAGTGAAGAATGGGTCAGGGAGACAGAGCCCTCCAAAAAAGAAGGTTCTAAGAAAAAGGCCCAGGAGTGGGAGGAAAAGCAGGGGAAGGAATAGGATAGAACAGAGAGTTTGAAAACACTTTAAGAATGATAAAAGCACAAAAAGCAAGAGATTAAATACAGGAAGGCACTTAGACACCCCCAAGGAAAACAAAAAGCTCTCAAGAAACTTATGGTGCAAATATGAAACAGCTGGTTCAACACAGAAGATCATGGTCCTTGACGAAGAAATGAAATGGATTCTGAACAATAAAGACAGAGTGGTAAAAGGAATAGGGTGAAAAGGTATAGGTTTCTTCTCTAAGGAAAAAAGTAAAGCAATCCACAATTTCAGGATGGGGTTGAAGAAGAGCGAGTACAAGAAAGATAAAGCCCTAAATGTGCACTTTGCAGAAATATATGACATGATTTTGAACAATTGGGGGAATGTAAGAAAGAATAATATATTTTGGAATTTTGTCTTTAAATTGCACAAGACATTGCCTTCACAGGGGAGAGAAATGTAATTAAAGCACAGTAATTAATTGACTCTGCGATAAACATTCAGCACCTCCTCATGATAATATAAAATCTTTGTGTTGGTTTCCACATTTAGAACAACTTAGAGCCAAAGCAAAGCAAGCTTAATTATAGTTCTAAACTATAATGTATATATTCTCAACTTCAGCAATGTAAATTCAACTCATGAAATTGAGAGGCGAAGGAAGAGAAGTAAAAGGAAGGATGGGATTTTGATGTTCTCATTTTATAAAGCAAGAGTCAAGAGGTATGGTCTTCACCTGCTATGGTGAGAAGAGGTTTAAGTACAAATTGAGAGGTGTAAGTACAATTTAATGCCATCACAAGATATAGAGGTTTAAGTAAAACTTCAAAGCCAAAGGAATTGAAAGTAGTGGCATTTATTCTTCAGAAAAGAAAAGGAGAGGATGAGTGTTAAATAAGCTAAATTGTCTTTTGTCCTAGGAGAACATCAACTGACACTGTCCCAGGCTGAGCATGGTTTCAATGTAGCATTTAACATGTGGTGGGAGCCCACCTACAACCAGGAAGAGCTCAAAGTGATTACTTCTGAGGAGCAGAGCTGAGGCTGAGGCTGAGGAGGGGTAGGGCAGGGAGTAAGACTGGGGATAGGGGTGGGATCCATTATAAACAATGTGAATAGTTTTATTATTTATTTTGAAAGAAAAATATTATTTCTAAAAGGGTTATTTATAGCTGGGCGTGGTGGCACAAGCTTGTAATCCCAGTACTTGGGAGGCCGAAACCGGAGGATCCAGGTTTGTAGCCAGCCTCAGCTACTTAGTGAGGCCCTCCACAACTTAGTGAGACCCTGTTTCAAAAAAATAAAGAATATAGCCGGGCATGGTGGCGCACGCTTGTAATCCCAGTACTTGGGAGGCTGAGACCGGAGGATCCGAGTTCGCGGCCAGCCTCAGCTCTCTCTCTCTCTCTCTCTCTCTCTCTCTCTCTCTCTACTTAGTGAGGCCCTCTGCAACTTTGTGAGACCTGGTTTCAAAATAAAGGATAAAAAATAGGGCCGGGGGTGTAGCGCGGAGGTAGAACGCCCCTGGGTTCAGTCCCTGGTACCGCAAATAAAAAAAAAAAGAAAGAAAGAAAGAATAAAAAATTGGGCTGGGGTGTAGCTCGGAGGTAGAATGCCCCTGGGTTCCATTCCCAGTACCGCCAAAATAAATAAATAAATAAAAGGGTTATTTAAAAATCTTAAAATCCAGACTCCATGAAAAGTGTAGTGTGTTGATGATTTTTTACTGAAGAGCAATCCAATTCTTACATAATAATAATAGTACATACCTTAACAGAACATTGGATATTATTCCTAGCCACATTATTGTTATCATTTGACCACACTTGTTTTCTCTTTCTCTCGCTCTCTCTGAAATAATTTTTCAGAACTGTTTGACTAAGTCCTTTTAACATTACCCATGTCTCTTTACCTTTAATTCTCTAATGTATCTTTCTTAAAACAGGGATATCCTCGTAAAACTATAGTGGATTTCAAGTTCAATAGAACTAACAACAATGTATTTTTATGTAACTATAGATTTTTTCTAATTTCATAAATTATGCCAATGTTTTTTATAGGAAACTGGATTTTTTCCAGAAAAGAATTCAGCCTAGGATCATTTATTATATTGCGTTGTCTTGTTTCTTCAGGTTGCTTTAATATAAAAAAGTTTCTTACCCTTTCTTTGTCATTCATGACATTTATGTTTTTGAAGATTGTAGACCTCTTATAGAAATTTATTAAAATATATTTTAGAGAATTTTTCTTAATTTGGGGTCATTACTAGATTCATGTTATAAATTTTTAACTGGAATGCTATATAGTTACTGAATTATCTTAGATTTCATTTATTTTTTTCTGCTGTCTAAAATCTGCTATTGAACAAATTCATGGATTTTTAAAAATATTCCATTTTCAATCCTGGAATTCTATTTGATTCTTTTTATAGTTTCCCTTTCTCTATTGAGATTTTTTGTTTTTTGAGTCATTGCCATTATATTTTCCTTTAAATCTTTGGACATTGCTTTAATTCCATTAATATCCTTTAATTTGTTGAGCATATTTATAATAAATCATTCTTTGAAGACTTAGTTAGCTAAATTCAATATCTTGGCCCAGTCAGAACCAATTTCTCTTGACCTCTTCCTCCCTGCCCTTGAGTACAGACCAGATTTTCTTGTTTCTTGGCATGTCTTGTAAGTTTTGATAGAAAATTGACAGTTTGGGTAATGTATTACAGCAACTCAATTCAGATATTTTTCCGTTGGAGTATTTTGGGGGAGAGGAGCTGAGGTAACTTGTCTTAAACTGCAGAATCTCTTTCCCCATGTTGAGTAGCCACCAGTGTTTCTGCTCTGTTTTTTTATTCTTACCCTTACTTTTTTCTATTCAGATTAAAAAAAAAAAACTTGGCTTTCCAGGGATTGCATAGCTTCATGGATAACCAACAATTTGTGCTGAGGTTGTTCTCTAATGGCTTATCCCTTAAGGCTTCCATCCTCTACTCTGTTGATTTATCTATGCGTATGTCGGGAAGCATTCAGAGTTCAGTGTGTTCTCAAGCCAGCCTTGACCTTCACTTCCCACGGGACTCTCTCGCTCTTGAGTTACCCCTGAGAATGCACATAGCTTCATGGTCAGTCAGAGATGAGCGAGGAGCTAATCTCCCTGTTAAACATCTCACTGACCCAACACTTGCACCAATTTGCTCTGGGACCACCTTAGATTAGCAGAATTGTAGGTTTTCCCTCATTTTTCTACTGGGTTTGCTGCTTTTACTGACAACACCCTGGGTTTTTGCTTTCTTCCCCACATCAAGTCAATTCCATCTGGCAACAAAGCTGCCATTTTTCCTGGCCCATTCTGCAATGGTGAAATTATAATTCTTGCCATCAGATTGGGGTGGGGCAGGATCCTTAGGGGACAGGATCTGTGGGAGGGGTGGGAGGAAGAGGATGATAGCACCCCAGCAAGTAGTAGTGGTTTTTCATGAATAAATGCTCTCAATTTTTGGTCCACTACTGGTTGATTTCTAGATTCTTGGAATGATTTTTGTCCAGTTTTATACTTATTTTGAGGGAAGAATATATGCCAATTTCTTGATGCCCAGTAGCCAGAGTTCCGCTCCCCCTCTGATACACTTATTCCTACTTAATATATAGATTTAATGTTATTATTTACTCTGCAGATATCCAATTGTCTCACATTACTTTTTCAAATATCTTTTCTATCATGATTTAAGATGCTACTTTTGCCGTGTGCTAAATTTCTATATGGGTTCTGTTTCTGAGCTTTTTATTTTATTCCATTAGTTTGACTATTTGTGTGCTAGCACTGCACTGTTTTAATTATAGAGACTTTGTAGTGGTTGTTTTTTTTTGTATACTTTTTATACTTTCATTGGGGAAATTAATTATACATCAGAGTGAGATTCAAATTGATACAAACATACGTGCACATATCACTTGGTGTAGTTCCCTCTCTGTGTTTAACATTTCCTAGGACTTATCTCCCTTTATACCCTGCTCACACATACCTATTTCTTGTCACTGTTTCATGGCTTTTCTTACCTGCTTATTTTTCCACATGGACTTTTAGCATTATCTTGTCTAACTTCAGAAAAAAAGAATTTCACCGGGTGTGGGCACATGCTTGTAATCCCAGTACTTGGGAGGCTGAGACCGGAGGATCTGGGTTCGTGGCCAGCCTCAGCTACTTAGAGAGACCCTCTGTAACTTAGTGTTTCCAAATAAAGAATAAAAAATAGGGCTGGGGGCATAGCTCTGAGGTAGAATGTCCCTGGGTTCAATCCCCAGTACCGCAAAAAAAAGAATTTATATTAACATTTATTGAGACTACATTAAATTTATAAATTGACTTAAGCAGAACCAACATCTTGATGATATTGAAATATTCTATCCAAGAACAAGGGCTATGCTTCTACTTGCTCATGCCTGTGTCTCTCAGAAGTGTTTTATGAGTTTCTTCATATAGAAGTCACCTAGTTCTTATTTATTCTAACATACTTCATCTTTGCTGTTGTCTTAATCACATTTAAAATTCTAACAACACTAATCTTCATCCTCAAATCAGTACTCAGGCATAGAGAGTTTTAAAGAACACTTATGTCAGAGACAACTAAACCTGGATTCAAATCCTGACTTCTCCTCTTCTTTAGCATACGACCTTGAATAAGTTATAACCTCGACCTCTCTACACCTCAGTTTCTTCACCTGTGAAATAGGAATGATGGTGTGCACTGCTAATGGATCTTATAAGGATGAGAAGAGATGATCTATATAACATGATCACCTCACAAAGTTGTCACCACCATTTCTTTCCATGATGTGATCGCTGATTCCCGGACCCTGCGGATTTCCTTTAATGTATTTCAGAGTCTGTTTCCATCCTCACAGCTATGTCTGCTAGATCTCTTGCTGCCGCCTTATCAATAAATTTGTGGGAGAGGACTGGTGGGTAAACAGTGAAGCACAGTGAGTTACGTATTCTTTTAGAGTAGGAACTATTCAAACATGTGAAATGTGCTTGCTTTTCAGGTTCCTTAGTAATCATCTAACCCTTGCTTTCAGATTAGTTCATTGGCAACGAAATTTAGCTTCTACAACACACAATCTCCCCCTCCCTTTGCAAGCTCCATGAGGTGGGGAGAGGAAGAAATCCTATCAAATTTCTAGCAGCGTTTCAAGGTCTCCTCCAGTCCCAGAATTTATTCACGACTCACCGTCCCCTCACTATCTCATCCAGCAGGCTCTGTTCTCTCTTGTCTCTATTTTCTCTCTGTAGAGCTGAAGTAATCACCCTTAATGCCAGGTAAGGTGCTTTGAGATCCTAAGATGAAAGGATTTGGGGCCATAAACATGGAGATGGGGCCTGCTTGATGGTACGTGTCTCCGAACCCTTCATTCAGCACTGAACAGCCCTGTAATCCTGCTCCCTTTCAAAGTAAATGTACCGGGCTGGGAGCTGGGGGCATACTGCCTTTAAAGACACCAAATGTCCTATTTTCAGAAAACAGCCTGTTCGTTTCTGAGGCAGCCCTTGGCTGCCACTCCAGGTTCCCTGAGCCAAACCAAACCTCCCAGAGCAGCTGGGGGATGCAGGTGCTTCCTGGCTCCTCCATATTCACACCTGGGGCAAGAGCAGAGAACATTCTCAGTCCTATTCTTTGCTGGCCTCTGCCGCCTCCTCACCCTCGGCTGGAGAGAACAGCTGGCCCTGGCCTGTGCTACCTACCCATGAGCCCCTCAACCTTAGGTCTGACAATGGGGGGGTTCTCCTTATGGTGGTTTTCTTATTCTCTTTTTGGCAGTGTAATCCCCTTCTCGATTTCAGTCTTCTGAAATCTAGACTATATGACAAATAGTAATAAGTCACTTCTAGATACAAGGTGGGTCTGAGGCTGCAGGACCCTGCTGATGCGCCCACCCCCTTCCCACCACACTGGGACCAAGTCACAATCACAGAACCCGGGGGCTCCTGGAGATATAATCTGAAAACTAATGGAAGGAAAATAGAACATATTGGGCTCTATAAATTAGGTTTAAAAAGGAAGAGAGAGAGAGAGAAAGGAGAGAGAGAGAAAGGAGAGAGAGAGGAGAGAGAGAGAGAGGAGAGAGAGAAGAGAGGAGAGAGAGAGAGAGAGAGAGAGAGAGAGGAGAGAGAGGAGAGAGGAGAGAGAGAGAGGAGAGAGAGAGAGAGAGAGAGAGGAGAGACAGAGAGAAAAAGAGAGAAAGAGGAGAGAGGAGAGAGAGAGAGAAAGAGAGAGAGAGAGAGAAAGAGAGAGATTGTAGCACAAGATGACATTCCTAACAAAAACATGATGAAAAGAAGCATTTAAACTTTAGAGGCCAATAGGGTACACCATCCTCTCCATGCCCTTGGTCCACAGCATGACCTTGAGGGTTACGAATATCCTCCAGGCTTCAGTTCTTTTTACAGGTAAGGATTGATTATATTGACCCATTCCCTTAGGTCTTCCCAAGCAGTCATTGGCAAAGATCCTTCCTCCCCCAATAATATTCTATCAGGAATAATGGGAACTGGTGACAAAATGTCTTTGCTGCATAAAGCTCATGCTTTACAATATTTTGTGTGAGCCAAAATATAATCCCAATTATAACTATACTTAAAATAATTATTCACCCACATATAATCATTCTCCTTTATTAGAGTCTAAACCTGTACTTGCAATTGATTAAAGCTTCTGTATTTTATAACTTTCTATATGATGCATTTATTATCCTTGCTTTGCAATCTATCCCCACTAAAACTTGTTCAAGGTAAGTCTGACATTTTTAGGACATGATTTTTAAGTGGTATCTATGTGCAAATTATAGTTGCACATCCAAATTAAATCGTTTTTACTTTAATGCATAGTGTCAAACAGATAAATACCCAACTTGAATTTGGGGGAATAGAGAAAATGGTATTAAAAATATCAATATCATTAAGATGCTTAACATTTTAAATTTAGGGAGTTAGAAACATACATTTTGCCTCATCAACTCATTTTCATCTTAAAGCTCATCTTGAAGCCTCTAGATAAAACAAACAAACAAAAACAGGACAAAAAAAGTCAGCATGTTCACATAGAAAGAAAACAACATGTAGGAAGAAGATGGAGAGAGACAAGGAAGGAAAGCCAGCCCTACCTTAATGTTCTTTCTTCTTACCTTTTTGGTTTTGCTCCTGAGTATCACCAACCTGGTTCCTTTCAGCTTGACTATGAGTTAATTATGCAATTGATTTTATGACTGTTTACAATGTACACACCACGTTCACACCTGTCTCATTTCATCTTATTCTCACAATAACCACAGGACATATGGGGAACAGCCCTCTCTGTACCCATTCTTCTGAGGAGGAAACAGATTGTGTGGAGTAACTGGCCACTCACACTGCCTGGCCAAATAGGATCCAGAATTCTTTCCACTCCCCTGTCTAGTCTGCCCAGCACTGAAGTCACAGGTGCTGGTATCCTGGGTCCAACTACCCTATAGGACTTCTCCGAGAACCTTCCCAGGATGCAGGGAGGCCTCTGAGCAGTGCTCCTGGGGCAGCCTGCTTCCTCAGCAGGACCACTGACTACAGTCAGAAAACCCATGTTCTTCTAGTCTTGGCCCTGGCTGATTCACTTAGCAACCTTAGCTGCTTTGCCCATCTTGTCTAGGCCTTCATTCCCTGTCCGACAACTGGGGACGTAAATGTGCCTGGTTCATAGGTACACCAGGGAACTCAAAATAATATGTAACACCTGAGAGAATGGTTTCCAAGGCAACGGTTTCATTTAGTTGTGTCCCATAGGTCCCTGGAGGTGCCATCTTTTAAGGCTTATGTCTTGAGGAAGCATCACCCTTCAGAGTCACCCCAGATCCCCACAGTCAAGCCTGGCTCAGGACCTTGGGGAGAGACAGTGCAGCACTGGTGCCTGAGGGGCTCTTCATGCTCTGCCACTCCAGCCCTGCTCTGGCCCCCAGTTGTATCAAGGGCCAGCCTTCTCCCTGGCTCCCACACTAAGCCCAGCCATCTTGTCTGGAGAAAGTCACAGTCTGGATGGGGAGAGTCTGCCTGAGTGAGCCAGGTGGAGGGGGGTATGCAGTAGGCAGATCTGAACAGTAGCTGCTTCTCAGGCCTCAAGTCCCAGGGGACTGCTCCCACTCCTGACACCCTTAGAGCAGACCTCACCATGCTTCCCTGCCTCATTAACTGTTTATCTGGCTAAAGCTTCAGACAGCTGGATTACATCAGTCCGGGCTTGAAAAATCTGCAGTGTTAATGAACCAAACAAGCTGGGGTGATCCTAGGTTCTGAGCTGTTGCAAGAGGTTGGGGGAACCCTGAATGGGAGGAGAGAGAGGGAAAGACAACCTGCCCCTGTTTTTTGTTGTGGTTGTTGTTTTGTTTTGTTTTGTTTTGTTTTGTTTTGTTTTTGCGGTACCCGGGATTGAACCCAGAGGCGTTCTACCTCCGTGCTACGCCCCCGGCCCTATTTTTTATACTTTATTTTGAAACCGGGTCTCATGAAGTTGCAGAGGGCCTCACTAAGGAGAGAGAGAGAGAGAGAGAGAGAGGAGAGAGACAGGGAGAGAGAGAGAGAGCGAGAGAGCTGAGGCTGGCCACAAACCCGGATCCTCCGGTCTCCGCCTCCCAAAGTACTGGGATTACAAGCGTGCGCCACCACGCCTGGCTAACCCCTGTTTTAACCTCACGCTACACACTCCGTTTTCAGGCATGCCTCTGAGGGTTTATAGACATGGGGCTTTCCAAGATCACACATACCCTGGGCCAGAGAGGCAGCTACTCTGAGGCCCCTTTGTTTTCATTAAAGACTGAGAGAGGAACCCAGAGAAGCAGAAGTGTCCTTGTCTATGCCTGGCCCGAGGGTTTTATCCAAGGCAGATCTGCCAATCAGCTGCAGGGAGCTGCCATCTCGGGAATTTTCTCCTTGTCAACTGTCTAAAATGTTCTGGTGGGGCTGGCACTGATTGGTACTAGACACTGAGCTCCTAACCCATTCATTTAATCATGTAGTATTTCATTTAATCTGCGGTGGTTGTGTGCTATAGGAACAATGAGGAAACTGAGGCTTGCCTATGCAAGTCAACACAGCCTACAGGTGGAGCAAAGCTGAAACAGGTGTGGGATCTGACTTCAGAGCCTGCAGTTCCAGCTAGCCTGCTGAACAGGCTTTAGGAAAGACATCCTGGGACTATTTTAAGGAAAAAGATGTGTCTACTGTGCAACTACTCTATGCCAGATGTTTTGTAGTCATTATCTCATTGTCTTATACTTATCATGACAGTCCTATGAAGTAAATACTGATATCCCCAGTTTACAGATTAGAAAATTGAGACTCAGGGATGGTAAATGACTTATTCAAGTTATCAAGCTGGGATTTGAACCCAGGTTTGCACCTCTGGTACCTGCACTCTTCTCACTGGGCTGATCTGAGCGCTTACTTGTGATTCTTACTGTACTCTTAGAGTCCTCTAGCAAAACCAGTAAAAGGAGAGAAAGCCCCTGGGGTGCTAGAGTGTGAAGGGGAAGCAGAGTCATAAATTCAAGCTGGGCAGTGACGTTCCAGAGAAGTTTATACAAATCCCTGAATCCTGGAGTTGTTGACCCACATTTTGAGAATCTGTTTCAGGGCCATTAGTTCAGAAAGTCTGAGATATAAAGTGACATTTTTTTTAAAGTCCCCCAGGGGACAACACCAGACCAGGAGTCAGAAATGTTACTTAGATTCTCCCCCTAACTCTCTGAATGACTTTGGATAAGGCAGTTATCCTCTTGGGGCCTGTTTCCTGACAAGACCTCCTAAAGCCCCTTCCACTGCCATTCTCTGATCCCATAGTCTGATCTATCTTAGCCTATGACAGTGGCTCCCAGGGGGACATGTCCTGACATGCTGCTTGTGAAGCACATTGCAAACAGTTTGTTATTGATATTAGGTACACCAAAGTAGAGGCCATTCAAAGAACATCTCTCACTCATGATGAGTGAGCAGGAGAGAAGGGAGTGGAATGCCAACTAGGAATGGCACAAGTGCCAGTTAGTGGTGATCCCTGGTGAGTAGGTAAAGGGTCAGATCAGAGAGCTGCAGAGATGAACATCAAGAAGTTGGCACAGATGGAGTGCCATGTTTTTTGGGTCTTGAAGGACAAGGAGGAGAGTTTCCCAGAGAAGAAGGGTCTACCAGACAGAGGACATGCTCCATCCAGATGGTCTTCGCCAACCACCATGATGCTCATCTGACTGTTCCAAGATGATGGAGCCATCCCTACTGCATCCTCAAAGGAAGCCTGAGTCTGTGCTATCCTTGCCAGGGTTTCCAATCCACAATGAAGTCAGGCAGGCAGCCTCCTGATGCCCAGGGAGGATGAGTTTCTAGGGACTGCTGGGAGCAGGGACACTCCCCCTCCTTCCGCAATTCCTTCCAGAGTCTGAGACCCTGTCCTGCTCTGCCTCGTTTCCTGCCCAGACCTGCCCAACCTTGCCCAGCCTTGCCCAGTCCTGCCTAGACCTGCTTTCCTCTGTCCTGCTCTATCCAGCCCTGCCCAGTCCTGCCAAGCTCTGCCCAGTCTTGATGACTTCTACCCAGTCCTGCTCAGCACAGCACAGCCATGCTTTGTCCTGCCCAGTACTGTCCAGTCCCGCGTGACGCTGCTTTGCCCAGCTAAGCCCTGCTCATTCCATTCCTGTTCTGCTCCAACCTGCCTAGCCAGTTCAGTCTTGCCCAGCCAGCCCTGCCCGCCCACTCCTGCCTGACCTGCCAGCCCCCTCCAGCCCAGTTTTCTACTCTGTACTGCCCTGTGTGGGTCTGGTTCAGAATGCTCCTTCCTCTTCCGGAGGTTTCGAAGGAAGGTCCCTTTCTCTAAGATGCCCTACTCCCTCTCTGAAGCTGTATTTGAGGAAATTATAAGGAACAGCTCTATGAAACCCCCTACTGCATCTACACTGAGAACATTGTTGAAGACTTAGTTACTATATGGATTCTCTTTATGGAAAGCATTGAGAGAAACTTCTCTCAGGATTCAGTAACAGGTATTGAACTCCTTTCAATCAACTGGATTGTTTTTACCTCAGGGCACTATGACTTGATGACAGTTCTCACTGCGGGGTCTCACAAGAAAAGCAGGAGCCAAATAAATGACCTGCCCTTAACAAGTGCACAGGTCTTCACAGTATGCATTTTATACTAATCTTTTCCCATCTTGCACACAGGGATAATTTTTTTCTCTTTGCTTCTTTTTCCCCCTATGGTTAATTTATTATTTATGGTTAATTTATTATTATTATTTTTTAAACTACCCTGAGTTCTTTTTAGAAGGAAGTTGGACACAAACAATAGGGAATGTTTATTTAACTCATGCTTTGCAGTTTTATATGGATAAGGGGCTCCTATAGTCTTCACACATCTGGACTAGGTGATATAAATCACCCCCCAAGGCCTTGGTGTTCCGTTCCATACATGGTTGCTGTGTAGGATGGGCCTCCAAGCAGAGGGAAGAACTTCACTCAGTAGGGAGCGATTGTGCCCCAAAGGAAGAACAGCCTTGAGTGCTTGCAAAGTGGTTGTACTTGCTTTGGGGAATTTAAAGAATCGGATTAAAAAAAAAGATTTGCAAAAGATAAAATGATTGACAGCTTTAGGTGTCTTAGATGCTGTTATAGTTTAGATCTGGAATATCCCCTAAAAGCTCATCTTTTGGAGACTTGGTCCCCAGTGCAGCAATATCCAGAGGTGGAGTTTGGGGAAGCGATGAGATCATGAGAGCTCCAACCTCATTGGCGGATTAATCCATTATGGCTGAATGGATTACTGAGAGGTGGCAGAAACCAGAGGCAGGTGGGGCATGGTTGGAGGAAGTAGTTCACCCAGAGTGTGCCCTAGGGTAGTATATATTGTCCCTGGCCCCTTCCTTCCTCTCTCTCTCTCTCTCTCTCTCTCTCTCACTCTTAATGTTGCTCTAGCTCTCTCCTTCCTTCCTGGCTGCTATGAGATGAGCAACTTTCCTCCACCATGCCCTTCCACCATGATGTTTCTGCCTTGGAGCCAGCCAACCAGGGACTGAAACCATGAGCCCCAAAAAACCTTCCCTCCTTTAAGTTATCTCAGGTATTTTAGTCACAGCAACAAAAAGCTAACAAAAATGCAGAGCTTACAACACAAGTATCTTAAAGCAGAGGAGGGGAGGAGCTGAGTAGACACAGGAGGAAAAATAAACACAAGTAAACCTCAGGTTGCATGCAATGGACAAAATGTACGCTGCAGTGTCATCCTCCTCATCATTAAAAAAAGAGCAAAATTCCTAGGGATCTCACTATGTGGAGAGTCTGGAGATGCCAAGAGGAGAAAACGTGATTTTTATCCTCAAAGACTTCCCATTCTGGCTGGGGAAAAAAAGACAGAGAGATGAAAAGTTATATAGTACAAAACTGTCTGTACTTGGTGTCCAATTGGCAATGGGAGACCATATGGATGCCTTTAATCAAAAAGGCTTTAGGAGCTTCCTCTCCCTCTCATGCCAGGAATGGATGGGATCATGCAGACACCAGACTAAGAGGCTATCTCTCCTGGACTCTAACACCAGTCCAGGAGCCCAGAGCAGGGCAGTGATAGAGACAGCAGAAAGGAAGTTATGAATGCCCATGAACCAGGGACCAAACAGAAAGGAGTCTCATCATGTATGCATTTAATGTACACAGATTTAACAGAGAATAGAGAGATTGAGAGAAAACCCATTTAAAATGTGCAGTGTCATCTGCCTGCTACTTTTCCATGAGCCAGAAGATAGGATGCTGTGAATCCTTCCTTTGATCTCAGCTCCCACATGCCCCTCGAAGTGTGAACATCTCACAGCAGGATTGTGTACATCTAATGAGTAAAGGTCCTTTTTTATATGTAACATGAGTCCTCAAAACAAGTCTCTGTGTCTTCACAAACCCTTATGTCTTGTACTTTGGGGGAGAGCTGAGGAATTTTCAGGAGTAATTGATTAATTGTTAATGTCACACCTTCTCCACTTCAGACTTTTGAGCCCCACCTTTGAGTGAGATGCAACTAGTAGGTGTGTGATACAATTCTGATGAATGACTGGCTAAAAAGCAGAAAGCAAGGCTGAGAATAAGTCTTAGAATATGATCAGGGGTGATTTAAAGAGTCACTGAGAGACTCATAGAAGCCCAGAGTTGAGGCTGATTTTAAGACATGTCAGGCAAGTCTCACTCTGTTATAGTTATAGACTGTCCCCTGAAGAACTCATGTATTAAAGTTCAGAGTTGATATAATTAAGTCATGAGGGTTGTAATCTCATCAGTAGATAAATCCATTGGGATGGATTTTCTGGGTGGAAACCTAGGCCAGTGGGGTATGGCTGGAGAAGGTGAGCCCCTGGGGGTGTGGCCTTAGGGACTGTGCTTTTGTCTTTGAATCCCTTTGCTTGTTCTCTCTTGCTTCCAGCCTCCATCATGTGAGAGCAGAGCTCTTGCTCTCTCCCTCTCTCCGCTTCCCACTGCCAGGCCTTGAGCTCCACAGATATAACCCGGCCTGACATGGACTGAAACCCCAAGATCTCTGTGAGCAAATATATCTTCCTTCCTCTAAGTTGTGTGGTCAGTCGTTTTGGATTATATCAGCGAGAATGCTGACCCAGACACACTCCTCGTGGCCTTCATGTCATTACACATGTCATTCTCTCAGTCAGAAGCTCCTGTCCTCTTTATCCACCTGAACTACTTCCTCTTGTCCTTCAAGACTCAGCCTAAACATCATGCCCTTAGGTAAGTCTTTGCTGGACCCATAGTGACAATTTAGTTACTGTGTTCTTTCAGCACATAGTATGTATTTCTATTATAGAACCTACCAACAAGTACTTTATGATTATTTACTGCAGTGTGTCCAGGCTCTTCTGCCTGGAAGATAATGTAAATTGAATGAGTTTGGTTAGAGACAAGCTGGGCTTGGTAAGATGCCCATCGTGGTAGACTGGATGGTTCTAATTCTTCTCCACCACCCTGTTCCCATGGTAGTACCCTTGCACCATGGCCTCTGGGAAGGGAGAATTCACTTTCCCGCCACTTGATTGTGATTTTGTCCAGCTCATTTCAAAATGTGTAATGCAAACATCTGAAGGGGGGACTGAGATCCTTTTAGGGAGGCTGTAAGCTCAAAACTATGTCATAATAATGCTAAGATATTATTCGTTCTTTCCACTCCATTGACATTTTCACCAACTTTGGATAAAACTGCTGGCACCTTAGTAAGAATCAAGACCATACCACTAAACTACAATAATAGTCATTGTGTTCATCACCATCATTCATTCATGATAAAGGAGGATGCCAGTTTCTCTAGCCATTTCCTAGAGATAGGGTTAATGGTATTAAATCTTGATGTCTGAATAAATGTCTTTTCAATTGTCTATGTGAAGAAATGGGAAGTTAAGCACAAAGAACTTCTGCCACATGCCCAAGTACTATAGTCGTCTCAAGTAAAAGCACTTATGTGAAGGAGCTTCATCGTCCAGAGAACACCATTTTTATTTGAAAGAATGATGAATAAACTACAGCTATTCAGACTTGTGCATTTGACAGACTTTGTCAAAACCAAGCAGACACGACTGTCATTTCTAGGAAAACACCTGACAATACTTGTAGCTAATGATATGATTTGAGCTTTCAACCCAGAATTAGAATTTTGTAAAACATGTATTATCCATGTTCTAAAGAGGCAGACTCATTTTAACTAATTGACAGGCCCCACCTGTCTTTCTTCTCTCACCCACACTGGGTAAGCTGATAAGCCCAGGTATTCTCTCCCAGTGTCAACAGAAAAGTTCAAAACACACAAACCTTAGCTATGCACAGGAACACTTACCATGCTCCTGCCCCCACAGTAAAAGCCAAAGCCACTTTCCCCTTGTTTCACTCAAGTGATTTCAGACTGACTTGGGTATCTGCCCTGCTCTTTCCAGAAAGCCTCAAAATACATGTAATGAATTCTTCATATTTCTCTGGTGTGTGTGGCAACATCATTCTTGACATCCAAGTTTGGGTGAGAGATTGGTTCCATTCTTCATAGGCAACCACAAGACATTGGGTACCCCAAGTGGAATGGTCTGTGTAGTGACCACCATATGCAGTGGCCATCCCAAGCAGGATGGTCTATGCATGACCCAGGGCTTTTTCTTCTCTTGCTTTGGCTTGCTAACAGTGCTGCTGCCTGCTGGGACAGCACTTACAGTCCCTGTCTGCTGGCCACGCACTCTTGAAGCTGTGCTGCAACCTACAGGGGAGCTTGTACTTTGAGCTTTGCCAGTATGTGCTGCATTTGCCAGGGATTCTGTTGTACATTTAACTGACTTAAATCAAAAGCTCCAATAATTTGCATTTAGGGAAAGGGGTCCTGAATGGGATTGCCACCCTGGGTGGTGTGTCATAGCCTAGGTATTCAAGTATCTCAGATTGAATTTTGTGTCTTGATTCCAATTCCAGAATAAGTGAAGGCCAACTGACTCTAGGCTCAGGGAATGATTCCTGTCCTCTCACTTTTTGTTTGTGTGCACCAACCAGGTGTTGAACCTGTTTCATAGAGCAGTCAGAGAAAAGCCAGTCCCCTGTGCAATGCATGGGCCCACTGGGTATTCCCTCTGGTGAAGAACAACTAACATGTGATACACCAAGGTACAAGCCCCAAGGGCACCTGGATCAGTAGAACTTCATGGAACTTAAAATGCCTCCACTATTAGTTTTGCTTCTGTCACAAAAATTGTTCCTGATCCTCAGCATTATAGTGGGGGAAATCTTGATGTTCCAAGACACAGACCTAATGAAAAGTAGACCAGACTTTCACCCCAGTTTTCCCAAAAAGGCCAAGGGAAACTATAAATATATTGGAGAATTGAAAAAGTGATCACTGAAGACTCTGGCTGCCACCATCTAACTGCATGCTAAAAGGCCAGTCCAACTCCACCAGGATCAGAAGTCCCTAAGGCTTCAAAAAAGGTGATATTGTAGGATAGGAACATGGGCAGGAGTGAAATTCCTGACCCTGATGAAATTGACTGGGATTCCCTGGATGGAGAAGCTTAAAATAGAACAGGGAAAGAACTTCCCTGAAGTATTTCTCATAATTACTCAAAAACTTTTTACTCAAGGAGAAGAAACAGAAATGGAAATAGAGGTCTGTGATTTGGGCTGATTGAAAATTTACTGAAAGAATTTATTCAACAGGAAGATGAATAGGGAGCCAATTGACTTTTGCACCTCTGTAATACTAGTTTGGAATTAACTTTAACACCTGTCGAGATGAACCAATTGGCAGACATATCTTGTGATCTCAAAATTAACAATTTACTAAGAAACCCACTTCATCTATTAAAATGGGGCCATTATGCATGCCCTCTAGAGCATTCTAGAGCTCGTTTCCCTCTCTTTCCTCTCTTCCTGTGGATGTCTATGACACAGAAAATGGTTCATCCCACTGCCAACATAGTAAATGTCTCTGCTAGTTGGAAAACCTCAGAGGAAGGACAACAGCTCTTGAGAAAAAGTGGCACAGCACAATGGGTTTATTATTATTTTGCTGAATATTCCAAGGGACTAGTCCCAAGCAGAGTCTTTTGATTCTGAGACAGAGCAATTATTTCTAAAAGAGGACATGCCCAAATTATCAGGTAGCCCTATTTCCCCTTATATATAAAATACAGAGCAAACTAATATGCCTCATCTCAATCATAAGAATTATTAACTTAAATTCTCCAAGGACATAGCACTCGCTGCCTTAAAACATCCCATAATTAGCATAGATGCCCTGACCCAATGAGTAATAAATTGGAATAAATTAAGTCTTTCCTGTTGCAGTTGGTTTCTCAAAATTGACTTTTTCCACACCACCTTCCACCTGGTTAAAATAGTTATAGTCCAATGTACTTTGAAACAAAGCCAACAAAAATTGTGCCATTATATGTCTTACCAAAGGAAGGGGTCACTATTCCCACATTCCCCTCTGTAATAGCCCAATTTGGCAAGTACACAAACCTGATAGAAAGAGCTGATTCCCAAGAGAATTGTAGCATGATCTTAATGCCACAGGACCCTCAATAAGGTCCCCACACCTAATATCATTGACATTTCTGATTCCATCTAATAGCAACTGGAAATACTCTGTTGTTACAGATGTGGCTAACATTGTCTCTTTAGTGCCTGTTTTGATGGTATCTCAGCCACAATTTGTCTTCATCTTTAAAAAACACAATACACCTTCACCTGCCTCCCCATGGGGTAGTCCCACAGCCCTGCCAACACATTCAGTCTTTGCAGGCAAGATCTTAACCATATTCAATTTCCTCTAGCAATACAGGTATGACATTACACTGATGACATCCTCCTCCAAGGATATTGAAAGGATATACTCACACAGAATATATAACTATTTGTCAAAGATCTTTTCCAACTGGGGCTGAGCCATTGTCCCCATAAGCTTTAAGACTCTACCACTTCAGCAAAATCTCTAGGTGTTGTTTGGTCTGTCAAAGGATGATCCATTCCTAATGCAGGAAAGAATCAATTCTTCATATTTACCAGAACCCACAAATTTAAAGAAGACCTGATACTTATTGGTTCTATTTACTTGGATTTTGGAGGCAATATATTCCTCACTTCTGAATTTTAGTTAAGCTCATTTATGCTAATACTCATAAATAATCCTGCTTTGAATGGGTCCCCCTATAGCCGTGAAATCTGTCCAAATGCAACAGGAGATCTCATTAATGCCCACCAGGGCTACCTTCACAGTAGAGGCACTGGCAACCTCCTCTAACCTCTCCTCTCATGCCTCCTGAAGTCTCTGGACCACCTTTGATGACAAGAGGTTGCTTTATGGGCCTCCAGTGCATGAAGCTCCTTAGTTCTGTATGACACAATTAGAGTCATAGCTTCTGGGTGCATATTGGGGTCCTCTGCAGATGGATGGAATCTTTCTCAGGTTCTGAGCCCAGCCATTACGCAGCTTTACCAGACCAGCCTTTATCCAGCTTCCATTATGTTGTGGGGTCATAGGGACAGCAGCACAAGCCTGGTATAGTCACAGAGGCCTCCTTATTGAAAGTAGAAAGGGCACTTACAGGATAGAACTAAACCCTGGTGCCCTGGCAAAGCCTGCAAACAGAAGAAAGTGGCATGCCCTGTCCCCAACCCCTTGCCAGAGGCAATAGTGGCAGAGGAGGTCAACTCTCTTCCAGACCCATTGGCCACCTGGGTATCCCCTTGGAATCAACTGAGTGATCAGTAAAAGAAGTCTGTGTTTTTATGGATAGAAATAGGACTATCACAAATGAGAGGGCCCACTGGAGAACAGCTGCTTCCCAGTTCCTCACCAGGATGTCCCTGACATCCAGGACAGGACCCAAGGTCAGCACAGTTGGCCAAACCTCTGGTAGTCATCTGGCTCTAGAGGATTTCCTGGCCAACAACCAGTTCCCATCAACATATATTTATAATATCTTGGGCGATTACCAATGGTAAGGTTATCTGGTACAATCAATGGTAACAACAATCCCTTATCAAAGTTTTTACCCTGTAGAGTAAAAAATAGTGGAAATTGCCTCACAGGTATTCAAAATATAAATCAAAGAGACAGACATGACACTGTACGTATATTAAAGTCACATTTATAAGAACTCATCAAAAGACTCCTCCTCGTCTTCAGAGTTCCACACATTATCGACAGTAAGCAAGGCACTCATCTCACTTCTCAAAACGCATATTGTTGGGTTCACAACCATGTTTTCCATATATAACTAATTCATTTATTCTTCAGTTATTCATTGAGCACCTTTCTATGAGCTAGGTACTAGGTTTGGTACTGGTGATTCAACAGTGAACAAGACAGACATGGCCTTTGTGTGTCATGAACTCATAATTGCAAAAGGAAACAATCTATGGTAAATGAATGTTCTGATAAAGGCAAGCATGGTGTGCTAAGGGAGCCCAGAGGAGAGATACATACACTGAGAATGGAAAATTGAACAGAAGACAGTCACATTTAGGGGAAAGAGAGAATGCTGTTTTATATGTGCAAGAGAGAACATGACTTATTCCAAGAACTAAGAGACATTCAGTGCAATTAGAGATAAGAATACTAGATGGCTGTTGGAATCAGAAAAACAAAAACCTCTCAAGGTATTTCAAACAGAGGAGATTTAATGGAGGAAAACAACCATGACAGAAAAGTTGAGAAGATAAACAAAAGGATGGTGAAGCAACTCAGAGACCAATATCATCTGGAAGCCAGGGGAGGAGTAGGGTCACCAGAGCCACAGCTGGATTCACCTGGCAGAGACACCATGGTAGTAACCACCTGCTGGAGCTGGAGCCACACAGGAGTCAGCAAATGCAGCCACTACTGGAAACACCACCTGAGGTGCAGGGGTGGGAAGTAGCAATACCCTCCTTCTTTTTTTTTTTTTTTTTTTTTTTTTTTTTTGCGGTACCGGGGATTGAACGCAGGGGCGTTCTACCTCCGCGCTACACCCCCAGCCCTATTTTTTTATGCTTTATTTTTGAAACCGGGTCTCACGAAGTTGTGGAGGGCCTCACTAGGGGGAGAGAGGGAGAGAGAGAGAGAAAGAGAGAGAGAGAGAGAAGAGAGAGAGGAGAGAGAGAGAGAGAGAGAGATCCCGCGCGCGCGCGCGCATGCGCGCTAACATTGGCTGTGAACCCGGATCCTCCGGTCTCCGCCTCCCAAAGTACTGGGATTACAAGCGTGCACCACCACGCTCGGCTATCCTCCTTCTTTTTATCTTCCAGCAGTGCCTTGGGCAGGCCTAACCCAGGTGGAACCTGATCGGGGAGCCTGGGACTGTATTCTTTCAGGGGTCAGCTCCGCTACAACACAGAGCAGAGCAGGGGAAGGAATAGATCAGAGGGCAAACAGGCAAAGGATGAACACAAGTATTTTGGGGGAAAGGTAAAACCAAAAGAGTAGGCAGCTGGGCATGGTGGTGCACACCTGTGATACCAGTACTTGGGAGGCTGAGGACAGGAGGATCACAGGTTCAAAGCCAGCCTCAGTAACTTAGCAAGACCCTGTTTCCAAATTTTAAAAATTATAATAATAAAATAGGTCTGTGAGTGTAGTTTGGGGTAGAATGGCCCTGGGTTCAATCCCCAGCACCAAAAAAAATAAAAAAAGAGTAGGCAGCAGTCAGCTCACTCAGGGTCTCATAGGCTCTTTATCATAAACATGGTGGGGACCTATTAAAGAGTTGTAAGCAGGAAGTATATAACTGATTTTATCTTAAAAGATTACTATATATTTTAATATTTTTTTCATGTTAGTTCCTGAGCATAAAGAATACAAAGGTTTCATTATAATAGATGTGGTCAGAAAACAGCTGCAATGAATGATGTCCCTATTCAAAAGCTACACTGGTAAGTCAGGGTGTATCTGGGGACTGGGAAGAAAAATAATGAGGCATCTGGGAACCATGTCATCCAAGAACCCATTTGAGGGTATCAGTCACATTTCGTCTGGAGAAGAGAGCTCTGAGGGGAGACATGACAGCTGTCATAATAGGTGAAGAGCTGACTGTCTGAGGAGGGAGTGGGCTCCCCCTTGATATTCCAGGGGAAGAGTGAGGAGTTGGGGGTGATGAGGGGAAAGCAGATTCTATTCAGTTTTGAAGGAAGAACTTCCTGACCTACAGAACTTTTTAGCAATGGAATGGACTCCCTCCCCTATGAGATCCTAAGCTCTAGGAAAAGAAGGTGATCAGATGGAACTTTGTATTAGTTGGGGCCGGGTTAAGGGACAGTCACAACAGCACAAACTTGCAGTAGTTTAATGTGGCAAAAGTTTGTACTTGTGCTACATGCCCGATGTGGGGGAACAGGAGTCTTTAATGCCTGTGGTTACTCAGTGCGCTGGTGATGGGCGCATGACTGTGACCACCATTAAAGCGGGAAGGAAAAGATCCTCTTACAGCTGCCATTCACAAGGAAAGCAGTCCTTCCTTCTCATATTCCAACAGCTGGAGTACCTCACACAGGCACGACTACGTCGAAGGGTTGCGATCAACAAGCACGACCCCAGAAATATTTGGAGAGGAACACTAATGACAATCATAAACTTCAACTTCTTGATTATGCCTGTCCTGCCTACTTTGCAGGATGATTGAGAGGATAAAATCATGTGCATGAAAATTCTTTGGAGGCAATAAAGTGCTATGAAAATGAATGAATGACACTCTGCATCTTGTTCACTGTTCTCGCCTGAGTGCCTAGCCCCATGCCTGATACACAGTAGAGCCTCAATGTATGCTTGCTGAAAGACAATGGATTAACAAGCATTCTGAGTTTATCTGACTTCTTATCAAGAAAATCTAAATCGACTCTAGATGTTATTTAGAAAAGGTGGCTAGTACACTATCATTTGTCAGGATGTTGAAAAATGGATTCCTTTGTTTAGAGGAAAGACACATTAAATGATCTCAAAAATCCTTTTTAGCAACAAAATAATGCTAACTGCAGAGCTTTCCCCTGGAGACATAAAAATACAATGATAATTCTGAAATAAGGACCCTGGTTTCATGGCTTGTGAAAGAGGTTTTATTCTTTCAAATAAACCCTTCCCCCATCCACCCTTTTCTTTGTTGCTTTGTTTTATTACCTGGATAGCATGAAACATTTTCAGAACTTTATTTACTGTGTCCCCATCTCACATCATAGCAAGAGGAAGCAGGCATAATTGCTTTGTTCTCACTGGTAACCTCCATGTCACAAAAGTGCCGGCCACGTGGTAGATGACCAGTGTTTACTGAATGGGTGCTGCTTGGCCCAATACAAAATGAGAAGTCTGAGGCTTTTAAACCAAACCAAAAGCCAGGGCTTCTGACTTAGACAACTATGGAGCAGAATCACGTATCAAACTTCTTGGACTGTGAAACAGAGGCTCCAATCTCCAACCACCAAAAACCATCCTGGGTATGGAAGCTCCACCCCAGCCCCAGCCACTTCGCCTGCCAACGGGAAAGGGGACTTCACTGGTAAACACAACCCCTTTGGGGAAAGAACCCAGGCCCTCACCATAGCAGTTTTCTGCCGAGGTGGCATTTTTCCCAACGCATTATGCAAAAGCCAGTTGGAGAAGATGCTGAGGACTGTTATTTCCTAATTTGATTCTGCCATTTCCAGTAATGGAAAGCTGCGCTCCAGCCATCCATCTTAATAAATGACAGATGCATTTCATTAAAACTTCCTTAAATAATTTCTTGTGGTTTTAGAAGGAGGGGAAAACAAGAAAGAGTGCTGTTTTGTGCTCTCTTGCATGTCAACGTTCTGAGAGCCATTAAACAAAGCGAGAGCTCTTCTCAGGTGCAGAATTAAGTGGTCAACTGATGCCAAGCCAGGCGTGCTTCTCAATGCAGTTCCTCATTGGGGGAAGGCTGTTAGGCTGTGCGTTGGCGAATGAGTAATAACAGTAATTACACGTGATTTGACAATTTGTATTGCACCGTCTATTCCTAAACACGTTGCAGAGTGGAGCTGGGTAATTTTGCAAATGGACTCTTCTCAACTTTGTAGCTCTCTGCAAGTAATCAGGTATGTAAAAATCCAGGATAGCAAAAAGAACATTGCATTGGGTTCAGGGAATTTCAATTCTAGTCTTGTTTCTACTGTTTAGAAGTTCTGTGACCTTGGCCAAGTCAATGACTTAATCTCTCTGTGTCTCCATCTCTTCCTTGACATGGTGAAGATATAATACACGTCAAAACAACCTCACAGGATTATTGTCAGGATTAAATACGAAAACAAAGAGAAGAAACTCGCTAAACTATAAAGAAAGTGTTCACAAAAAATACCTTCATGAAAGTAGGACCTTCCTTCCTTCTTTCCTTCCTCCATTCCCATGTCCTCCATGCATAGAACAATACCTGACCCACAGGAGATATTCAATAAATAATTTTGGATTTTTGAGTGTGAGGATTAATTTTGTGTGTCAACTCATCGAGACCACAGGGTGCACAAACATTTGGTCAAAATTATTCTGGGTGTGTCTGAGAGGGTGTTTTTGAGTAACATTAGCATCCGAATGAAGAATTAAATAAGGTAGATTGTCCTGCTTACCATGGGCGGGCTCCAACCAATTAACTGAGGAACTGAAAGAACAAAAAGGCTGAGTAAGAGGGAACCTTGCCTGCCCCGCTTCTTGAGCTGGGACAGCATATTCTGCTCTCGGACTGGAATTTACTCCATCAGCCCTTCTTGTTCTCAGGCCTTCGGACTTGGACCGAAGGCTTACACCACCAGCTCTCCTAGGTTTCTAGCTTGCTGACCACAAATTGTAAGGCTTCATAAATGCATGAGCCAATTCTTCATAATAAATCTATAGATAGATAGATGATGATGATGATGATGATGACGATGATGATGAAGATAGGTAAGATAGATCAATCTCTATCCATCCTATTGGTTCTGTTTCTCTGGAGAACCCTTACATATACAATCAGCATAACACAGTAAAATGGAAAGTGTTAGTAATAATACATCATTAGTCTTGACCTTCTAAATAGACACAGAGGACCTAAAGTTGAGCCTATGTAAGGGAAATGTGACAAAAGAGTTCATTCATAACTCAGGACATTTTACACTTGATATCCCAGGCAGGACTCTTCAAGATTGTGCAGTTTATGTCAGTACCTTTGTGTTATTCTCTTTTGAGTCTTTGTTATATGCTTAGTAGTGTACATGCATTATCTCATTTAATCCACACAAGCCTATTATCATCTGTACTCTATGCTCACATGAGAAACACTGAGTCTTGGAAAATTCAAATCAGTCACCCAGTGTCACAGAGCTGATGGTGCAGTGACGAAGCCAGATCTGAAGTCCTAACTACCATGCCGCTGGCTCCCAGTTTGCAGCTGTGGTGGCAGAAGTATGGCTGAGTCACTTGGTACGCACTGTGTTATTTACATTAGTGAAATCTAAATCAAATGGACATCAACAAGCCGGGCTGAGTGATCAGTAAAAGAAGTCTGAGTTTTTATGGATAGAAATAGGACTATCACAGCCGGGCGTGGTGGTGCACACTTGTGATCCCAGTACTTTGGGAGGCGGAGACCAGAGGATCCAGGTTCGCGGCCAGCCTCAGCTGTCTCTCTCTCTCTCTCTCTCTCTCTCTCTCTCTCTCTCTCTCTTAGTGAGGCCCTCCGCAACTTCATGAGACCCGGGTTCAAAATAAAGTATAAAAAATAGGGCCGGGGGTGTAGCGCGGAGGTAGAACGCCCCTGGGTTCAATCCCCGGTACCGCAAAAAAAAAAAAAAAGGACATCAACACAGTGGGATGCGATGCGTTGACTCATAACAGAAAAGCACATTGTAGAGGGGCCTTCAGTGAGTTTGATCCAGGTTTCTGTTCCAATTCTCTGGGCCTTCCCTTGTCCGGGTGCTGGCTTCATTTCTGACTTGCTTCCCTTGTGAAGCAACGCAGTTACTGTGATTCAAACACAATATTCATTCATGCTCTGCATCATCCAGAGGGCAGAGACAAACGAATATTCTCCAGAACTTAGAACAGACCAAGAAACTTCACTCTAGGAGAATGACAGTGGTCAAGGTATAGCCATACACTCACTAGCTTAGGTTACCCCTGGACCTAGACTAAGACCCAGAAAAGCAAGATGAGATTACACTAATTGGCCAAGAGTGATCCTCATCTCAGCCATGCCACATAAGGGAGACTGGGTGACTCTGGGTGCTGGTAGGGAGAGAGGAGAGTGGAGTGGATGCTAGATGAATAACCAACAAATGTCCAGCATGACATACAAACCACTATCCCCTCCACCGATGTGCTGGGACACCTGTGTTTCTCATTCCTCTGAGCCAGCTGCAGCCTGACCACTCCATATCCATCCTCCCAATCTCTCAATAGTCCAACAAACATCAATAAGCACCTTACCAGTGGGTCAACATTCAAAGACAAGTAAGATGTGATTCTTGTCTTCAGAGGACTTGTCGTCTGGTAAAACTGACAAATGATGAGTAGTGTGGAGGGGAAGAGGAGGAAATTGCTAAGAGAAAGCCAGATGTGCATTTTGCCATGGTCCCCTGGAGCCTCATAAGCCTGAACTGGGGACGACCCTTGAACCCTTTCATCTGCAGGGGAATCATCCCAAAGCTTCTGCCTTCCTTCAAAACTTGTATCATTTCCCCTGCTTCCCTTTGGACCAGTGCCTCCTTCCCTGTTCTTTTTCAGGGACTTCGAGCCCCATGATATGTGCTGTGTTGTGGGGGGCTGCTGATTCGTACAGTCTAATTCTACCCTCTTCTCTCCTTAGCTCATCTCTCATTTATTCATGCTTGGCTTGTTTTCAGTCTCCTTGAATTATGGACACTGGAGAGGGGCTGTGTTTAAACATTCTTATTTGCAGCCTGCCTAGAGGATAGCTGTTGTTCAATACATATCTATTAACAATAGTAACTGCATTGATGAAGGATTCCAATCCCTGGAGCTATTAATCAAATGCTTTTTGACCAGTTTCTAAATTCATTTCATCCTGAAATATTTATAGTTCTCAATCATTGACAAGTTGTCTGGTTGCTTATTTTCTACTTGTTGGTCCAGTGAGATTATAAGCCAGGCCTCTTCTCTTGGCTTGTTCTATAGATTTTTTTCAGTCCTAGAAACTTAGACATTCACCAAGCCTCATGAGGTTAGAAGGGAGTCAGCTTGACTACCACCATTTTAATAAGTGGAAAAAACCCAACGTTTAGAAACAGGATGCACCTTTTTCAGGGCAAAAATGGCAGGAACCAAGCCTACAATTTCAGTTACCAGGTAAGCCTTACCTACCTTCCTGCATATTCTCATTCTGCAGACCCAGTGTCTTCTCACAGACAGAGTTGAGGAATAGCTGGATGCATTCCAGGCCAGAAGAGAGAAGGGGGAGGGCATTTCCTGAGCACTTGGTGTATCACATGCTTTGCCACACTGTCATGTGAACCATATCATTTGTTCCCCACAATGTTTTATAAAGATGGTTATCATATTCTTCTTATGCACAAATGTAAAAAAAAGAGAAAAGAATGTAAGGTTTGGAATTATGTAATTAACTTGCCCTAACAACTGGTAAAGGTGGGAGTCAAACCTCAATCTCACTCCAAGTTCTGCCTTATCCTCCTTATGCTGATATCACCCAGTGTCAACAAATCCTAAACTTGAGAGTGCTTGCAGATGGCATCTGGGGACTGATGGAGATAAGCAGTCCTCACAGCCTTACCACACCATCTTGCCATGATGCCCTCTGTTAATGATTTGACAGTGGTGAAGAGTGTAGTTTAGGAAGTATATTGGGTTGTAATCCTATCTCTGCCCCTACTGACTGAGTAACCTTAAATGATTCCACTTTTCTAAGTATATCCATAAATACATTTAAATAGATGGATGGTTAAATTATTGAATGCTTAGTAGAGAGGAGAGGTCTGTTGATGACTTTGGCTCTCTTTGCTCCTGACAACCTTAAAAGACACTTGAGGGCTTATTAATCATGACCTTAAGACTGAGTTCAGACTGTATCAGCTGTTGCCAGTCACAACACAATGGAATAAAATCCCAGAATTTAGAACATTTACATGCAGGAAAGGAGAAGGAAATGAAAAACTCCCACAACTGCTCTGCATGGCTTTTCTTGGCTGGTCCCAGAGAATGCCCTAAAATATTAACCTTCATTCAAAGAACAGGCTAGAAATAGAATGAAATTGTAGAAGGACAGAGTGGGGTTAGTAGAAATCTCCTAGGCCATAAAAGGAATGAAGGAAGGGAGGGAGGGAGGGAAGGAGGGAGGGGAAGGGGAAGGAAGGAAAGGAA
>PVJS01005179.1:0-20574 GCA_004027185.1 Glis glis
ACCTGGTTTCAAAATAAAGTATAAAAAATAGGGCTGGGGGTATAGCATGGAGGTAGAACGCCCCTGGGTTCAATCCCCGGTACCGCAAAAAAAAAAAAAAAAGGAAAAGAAAAGAATTTATATTAGCCAGAAAAACTGACTGACTGGGTTGGAGAATACATGTAAGAAGCTATCCAAGAGGGAAAATTGGAGGGAGAGGGAAAAATTAAGAAATAGGAAATCCTCCGGTGCAATAGGATGCTCCACTAATGCCGTATTGGTCGGAAGTGAAACAGAAGAAGGACTAGAAGAAAATTTTCTGGACCAAAGTGTGAGTGCCACAGAAATCCTGAAGGCTCCTTGTGGCAGGGCTCACACTGGCCCTTCCATGATACCCTGCTGTTAAGTATGAGTCAAGATGGGCAGATATTTGCAGAAAGCATACAGAATGAAAGACAAAGGTCAAAATGAACACAGCGTTGAAAGAATCTTGAAAGGCAAACAGATAGAAAAGTTTTCTAGAAAATTACCGATATTCTCAGAAAGAAAAGAAAAGTTATTCTATGCATGAAGCAGGGTCCCAGAAAGCAGGATGCTCTGAGGCCAGAGAAAAACCCACTAAAATTTAAAATACGATTATAGTAATTAGGAACATGGTGACTGGATGGAAATATCATACTGGTAAAATCTCAAAAGAGCAACACACAGGCGATGAGGACAAAGAAGATAGAAAAACTGGAGGAGACTTCACTTCTAGAATGTTCCAGTGGAAACACTGAAAGACTTGGAAGAAAATAAAACCACAAAAAATACAAGAAAAGCTCTCTGGGTTAAAGGTCCTGCATTTTCAGATCGAACATGCTCGCCAAGTGCCCTTTGCAGTGGAGGAAAGCAGCCTTCCACTAAAATCAGAGAAACAGAAACAAAGATTTCACAGGAACCCCAAGAGAGAACGTGGAATTCGCACAGAGAGCCAGGAGTGAGCACAGCCCTGTCATTCCCATGGTATCTTGGGCTGCTGAAAACAATGAGCAAATATCTCCAAATATTCTGGAGAAAATTATTTACAACCCAGGATTCTATTACTCCTTGAACTACTAATCAAGAGAGATAAAAATAAAGACAATGTAAACCAGGTAATATCCCCAAAGTATCACAATGGATTCAATAAACATTAGCCTTTTAAATAAAGTAATGAGATTTAAGAATGCCAACATTAATGTTTTTTTAAATATGAACTGAAAAATTTAAGTGAAGCCTGGCATGGTGGTACACACCTATAATCCCAATACTTGGGAGGCTGAGACAGGAGGATGGAAAGTTTGAGGCCAGACTGAGCAACTTAGCAAGATTGTGTTTCAAAATAAAAAATAAAAATAAAAAAGGGGGCTGGGGATGTAGCTCAGAGGTAGAATGCCCCTGGGTTCAATCCCCAGTACAAAACAAAGGAAGGAAGGAAGGAAGGAAGGAAAGAAGGAAGGAAGGAAGGAAGGAAGGAAGGAAGGAAGGAAGGAAGGAAGAAGTGAACTAACGCTCTAGCCAAAAGTTTTTATCAGTACGGTCTTAGCCATCAAGAAAGGAATGAGTTTATGTGTCTCTATTTTTACAGTTTACATAAACAGGATATGCACTTTCTCTTCTAAATCTAGCAAATAATTTACATCAAAACCAGTTGAAAATAGAAAAAAATTAAAACAAAATAGAAACAATTCAGTAATCACCTCACTATAGATATAGGCCACAAGTTTTATGTTAAGCATTTAAAAATAAAATTAAGCAATACATTTTGTAAGAAGCATTCTTAACCACGCAGAGTTTATTCAAAGAATATACAAAACTTTATCAGAAATTAAAAATTCCAATCACTCAGATTGATATTATTGGTAGAACTCTCACCATGGACCAGCAATGGTGGCACATATTTTCAAATCCTTAGGATTATGTGTGAAAGGAGTTCGGGATTTGTCTGCAGGATTCACAGGAAGGTAGAGGTACCAGTGGTTTTTGGTCCCTTTGGACCTAAACTTTCAGAGACTACATGCATACAACTGAAGCAGGTTGCATTGGGAACTGGATGGAATGTTCTACTTTTCTTGAGTCAGAAGCCTGTATTAAACTCAATGCCCTTCTATTTTAAACCTAGCATTTGTACTTCTCCCAAATGAAGATTTAATTGACCAAGTTTTCACCACTTTCTATAGAGCATTCAATTCGGGGGAGTTTAGAGCCAACATGTTTCAGGCTGCCGGGCTCCTTTGCACCCCACCTGTGCCTGTGTGCTCTGTACACTTTAGCGTAAACCCCACCTGTGTGGCTCGGAGAGCCTGGTAGCAAAGCAAAGCAGGCAAGCAATTTTGCATGCAGCAATACATGGAACAATTTTGTATGGGATAAAAATAGCGTCTCAAATTAGTGAAAAAGGAGGAATATTCAGTAACAGTGAGTGTAAGTGCATATGAATAGTTACAATCATGTGCTCTGATACATTTTATTAATTTGCCCTGGGGGAATTAGGAGATTCATGGTTAAATACAATTACAATTTCTTATTATCTTCTTTTGGGCATAATAGACTGATATCTAGCAAATCTATCTACTAAGACATATCTGAAAGAATGTGTCTTAAAAAGCAGACAGAATTTCTAACCAAAAGGATTCCGGGAGGGAATATAAGGATGCTACTCCTCTGTCCTCAGAAAAGCTACAGTCTACTTTTGGGGTAAGGATGCAGGAACTACGGTGTTCCTTGCTGCATGCCGCAATCCTCAGTCTCACCTGTACTGGGGAGAGAGCACACAGCATCCCATGGCAATGTCAGACCTCTGTCCAATTAGGGACCATAGCAACAATCTTCCTTAACGAGATTAAAGGCTCGCAATAAGGACCAGTTAAACATATTATAAGATATGCTAATATTGCAACTGTTGAAAATCTTATTTAAAAAGAAAAATATGTCTTAAGTGATGTTGAAAACCTTATTTAAAAAAGAAAAATATGTTTTAAGTGATGTTTATTTCATTAATTTCTAATCATGATAGCACCGTTCCCATCGGGGGACATATTACAATCTGGGAGTGGGGGGAGGTTGTGCCTGTGAAGTTTGAAAAAAAGATCTGTAATATTCGTGTGTTTATATTTGTAAATGAAAATGAATGACTATTGTTTTTCTACTGTATGAAATAAAAATGGTGACGCATGTAGGAAGCTGTATAGAGGATGGATTCTAACTTCTGTCTTCTCACCTGGGAAGGACGTGCTCCAGGAAGTACCCAACTCTGAGTAACTGATTTCATGAAATAAAAAATGCTGCTGACTACAGTCATAGAAAATGAGGACCAAAAGAATATTATTAAAACTAAATATTACGTATACCTTTCCAGTATTTATTAAGGTATGCCCATACACACGTTACTAGAAAAAAAAGAATGAAAACTCCAAAATGTAAGAAGCGTTGATCTCACGATGGTGGGGCTAGTAGTTATTTCCTTTCATTTTAATAGTTTTTTCATAGTTTTCCAAAATAACAAATGGTGCATAATAAAAATGCTGATTAGTATCCTAATGTGCTGATCTACTCATGAAGAGCTCATTCGCACAATCACAGGAGAAGGGACTGAGCTCAGGGGCATCTGCACCCCACACTGACCTACCTGTTCGTCTCCAAGAAAGGCTGGACTGTGCTCTGGTAGGTGATACCATCTCCCACAGCACTGCACGGCTCATCTCACTTGCTGAATCTCTAGTAACCCTTGGCTTATGAGCTCCATCTTTCCACTCACCCAATCCACGTCTCTTTGGGTATATGGATGCATTTTAATGGAGAGTTTTCTTTGTCTTTGTGCTTCACAAACACTCCAAACTCTTTCACCTTCATTAAAAAGGTAAAAGATCTCCAGTGTCCTATCTCTCCTTTGTCTTGTTGTGTTATTCTCCTCCAGAGAAGGGCTATTATATTCTTCTCCACTAGTTCACGAGAGGAAGACTTGGTTGTTTTGCCAGTGCTAGTCTACCCCAGGGCCAAGCACACAGCAGGTGCTCAGCCTGCATTCCTAGGTGCAGTGTTTGCAGGAAAAGCGTGTCTTTCCTGGTGACCACCTCATCTGGAGGGATTCCTCACATCTTGTGTACCCGATCTTGGTTACCTTGATACCAGTGGGAATGCTTTCAGCCAAAGTAGTGCTCACATCAGACTTCAGCACCTAGAGAGCCCTTGCATTACCCTTCCACCTTTGGTCCACGGTGGATTATCAAATGAAACCAACATGTAAAATGAAATAGGGAAAAGTTTAGTTGCCTAGATGTATAATTCGAGATGGGCTTGGGATGCCAGTGCTTAGACACAAAGATAGAGCACATGGCTAGTGCTCTAGGCCATGTACCCTGGACCATGTGCACTGGACTACCTACGCTAGACCATGTGCAAAAGACCATGTGTTACTTCTTTGGACTTTTAAAATGTGAGAGCAAGCGAGGTGTGGTGGCACACGCCTGTAATCCCAGTACTTGGGAGGATGAGACAAAAGGATCACAGATCACAGGTTCGAGGACAGCCTCAGCAACTTAGTGAGACACTCAGCAACCCAGTGAGACCCTATTTCAAAAAATGAAAAAATAAAAAGGGCTGGCGTAGCTTGGAGATCAAATGGCTCTGGGTTCAATCCCCAGTACCACCAAAAAAAATAAAATAAGTGAGAGCAGAATGGACCAGGTATATTCAGCCAATGTTATAATCTTTATATTAGAACCCTAATGGGAGGGGAGGGACCAGGTCACTTGGCCAATGTTATGGTCACTTTACTCCAACCCTGATGGAAGGAACAGGAACCAGGCCACTCAGCCAACATTACGGTCACTGTACTAGTCCCCCTACAGAAGGGACCAGGCCATCAGTGTGTGTTATAGACTTTATATTGGAACCCCATGGATGTGGCCAGACCACTTGGCCACTGTATTGACCATAGCATCATGGCCGACATAGTGAACATATGGGTCACTGTATTGGCACCTTTATCAGGAGGGCTGATGTGAACACTTACCTCCATTTTTTTCTACCTCCGGGCTACATCCCCAGCTCTATTTTTTATTCTTTATTTTGAAACAGGGTCTCACAAAGTTGCGGAGGGCCTCACTAAGTAGCTGAGGCTGGCCGTGAATCCGGATCCTCCTGTCTCAGCCTCCCAAGTACTGGGATTACAAGCGTGCGCCACCACGCCCAGCTGAACACTTACCTTCTAATTATACTCCTTACTTATTTTTCAGTCATCAGTCCTCACACACTTTGGTTCTCTTCTTCTATAGCCTACACACTGTGTTAATTATCAGAATTACAAAATGGGATAAAACTATAGCATCTGCCCTAAAACATGTTCTTGTTTCCAGACCAGAGCACGCTTGGAACAGGAAATGCATTAGGCAGAGACAATGTGAGCAAGTGCCTTGATCTTAGAAAGAAATGGTAGAGAAATGGGGAAAATCTCATCCAAAGCAGACCCAATACATAAAAATATGAGTGGCCTAGCATCATTTTGTGTTTTGTTTTGTTTTGTTTTGTTTTGTTTTGTTTTGTTTTGTTTGCAGAGCTGATATTGAACCCAGGGTGCTTTACCACTGTGCTACATCCCTAGATTTTTTTTTTTTGAGACAGGATCTTGTTAAGTTGCCAAGGCTGGCCTCCTACTTGCCATCCTCCTGTCTTAGCCTCCAAGTTTCCAAGTTGCTGGGAATACACATGTGGCCACCACACCAGGCTAGTGTCCTTTTGTGTAAAAGCAGATGGCTGCCCAGCGTCTCCAGGTTATTTCTGCATTTTGTAACAGGAATAATCAGAGCTGTGAGCCTGCTCTACACTCTTCCTAAAAACGCAAGGATGCACAGATTATTTTAGAAATAATTTCACTGAAAATTATTTTTGCATTTCACCTATCTGTACATTTCACAATATCATGTTAGCAAAGAGCACATAGAATGTTCAAACTCCCCATTTTCTGTTAATATCATGAAGATAAAGTTTATGAATTATTTCAACCTTAAAAATCAACTCTCAAAAAGCTTCAAATGGTCTACTTTTGCTAAAACTTTTAAGCAAGCAGTTTAAGGAGATATTTTAGTTAGATCTTCTCCATTTCCCAGAAATATATCTCTAATTCATAAGCATTGACCACGAACATTTGCCATGAGTCCAATACACTTATATTTCTTCTTCTTTTTTCTTCTTTCTTTCTCCGTGTGTGTGTGTGTGTGTGTGTGAGTGTGTGTGTGGTTCTGGGGCTTAAAGCCAGGGCACTCCACCACTGATCTACACCCCAGCCCTTTTTATTTTTTAATTTTGAAACAAGGTCTCCTTAAGTTGCCCAGTCTGGCCTTGAACTTGTGATCCTCCTGCCTCAGCCTCCCAAGTAGCTGAGATTACAAGTGTGCACCACTGTGCCTGGCTGCACTTTTGTTTTAAAGGTGCAAAATGCTGTCAGCAGAGCAGAGAAGTTACTTCTCCGTATGGAGGACTATGGAATGTTCTTCCCCATGTACTTAGACATTTACTTCCGAGACCCTACTAAAGCTCTAGGAAACTGCTCATAAGTAGGCATGAGAACAAAGTGCATCTAGAGGACGGGAGTGTGTGTTCAAGGTCTGAGGCTCAGTTTGTTGAAACTGGGGATGCATGAAGACCTGTCACCAAACCTGGCACGGTTCTCTGCAACCTGCTGCTGGCGGCAGCTTTGGAGGTGTACGTGCCTCCTTGGGGCACATCTCTGACAAAGCACTGGCTTTGTCCACAGGAGAACAAACATTAAGAAGGTCAGACTTGGAATAATTACAGTTACCCGACTGATGCTCTGAAACTCACACTCCCAACAAACCCATATCCAGCTCCGTGCGGTGGAAATATCTTTATTCTTGTGTTTGCCAGCCTGCCCTGCCATCCCAGATGGCACATACGAAAACAGCAAGAAAAATTTCCTCCCAAAACTCACTCTTTGAAAGTGTTCTGTTAGCCCGACAACGATGGTCCAAGGTGTCCCAACAAACGTGAGTGACGTTCCACCACCACTTTATAAAAAAAAGTCTAGATATTAAAATACTTCTTGACAGCAAAAGGCTGGCTGTAATTAATGCCATTATTGGTTGCTTGTAACAGTAGTGAATATCTCTCTCTCCCCTGCTTAGGAAATAGCCGGATGCCTCATTCCCAGAATCCACGTCCATTAAAGTAGGTGGGTCTCCAGAGCAATAGAACCGCGAAGGCTCAGTTGTTAACAGGAGAGTGGAACTGCTTAAATTTGATTACCTTGTTTAATGAAGTGTCCCATTTATTTACAAGATGACATGATGAATCACATTACACTTACCACAAATCCGTTAGGAAAATGGACGAATGTTCAATAAAGGGATACACTTTACACATTTAAGAGGAAGAGATTTGAACTCATTCGAATATTCCCCTTTGTTGGAAAAAAATAGTTTTCAGATCAGCTGCAATTAAACTTGGTAATTTGCTTCTTAAAATCTTCCACATTCTTCTATCGCTGAGACCCTGAATTCTATTTTGACCTCAATTTGCATCTTATGGAGCCTAGAAGCCATCTCTTCAGCCCTCGCAGCCCCTGCCTCTGCAGACATAGCTCCGTGGTTACACATGCTAACCCGTTCCCCGGGCTCCCGGGCTTCTACAGAAGAGACAGAAAATCACCCTGATGCCTGTCAACGCAAAAGCATTGCCGGGAGCACCGGCCACTCTTGTCTCAGCTTTTATTTTATTTTTTCATCTGCCTGGCAGAAAACGATGAACAACCCCTAAGATCACAGAGCAAATGCCCACCTCCATGTGCAGCAAATTCAAGTCCATACACACCCTGGGTTCACCGGAGGAGCGCAGCCCGTCTGATGTGGAGGAAGAGCCACCGTGGTGTCGGAGGACAGGAGAAGTCTGGCTACTGCTGCCTCCTGTCCTACTCTGATCACTTCTCTGTCCAACCCGTGCGAGGCTTCAGCAAGGGGAAAAGACTGAGAAGAGGAAGAGGTACTGCTGGCTCGGATCTGGGGGTGCCCTTACCAGCTGTGTCATCTCCTTCACTCAACCTGACCCCCTGTGTCTTCAGTAGTAGGTGGAGGTAAAGGAAGAGACGCTGATAATACCTGTCCAACCTGGCCGGGCTGACGGCATCCTACTGGTACGGTGTGGACAGGCTGTGGAGCTGACGGCAGGGACTGATGCTCACACAAGCAGGACCTTTGAATTCAGAGAAGACAGGCTGCACAAAGATGATGGAGGGAGCGTGGTAACAGTGTGTCCATTGGCTGTCATTATTTGCCACAACCAACAGCATAACAGAGGGTCGCATGCTTTCCAAAGTTTATTTCCCCTAGGAGGCTAGACTTGTATTCTTCAGATAGGGTAAAGTGCAGTGCAGGCTTGGGCTAGAGGTCTCTGTTCCAGAGTCCCACTCTATTATTTACTAACTGCGTGGCCTGGAAAAATGACTCTTTTTCTCTTTTCCTCTATAAACTGGAGATTCCGGCACCTGACTTTCTGAGACCATGGAGCAGGTTAGATGAGACAGGGAGACAGAGGACGGCCGGTCACAGCTGATGCCTTGTTAGGGGCAGATTCCGCGCCTTCTCCTCCCCCTTCCTCACCCTCTCTCTTCTTTCTGCCCTGTTGGAATGTGCGCGGGGTCTTTTTTGACAACATACCAGTTGAGCACATCCCATGCACACTCGTATATCACACACACACATTTTTGTGTATAATGTTCATTTTATATTGAAAATTATTCTTTGTGAATCCTAACTGACTGTAGTTCTTGGAGTTTATTTCAAGTTTGTCCTATGGAGAAGAAAAAAACAAAGGCACTTAAAGTCTTCAGGAAGATAGTGTACAGAATTCTTGATTTCAGTCATAAACAGTGAATAGAAGCTTTTCTCTTCTTTCTGGGTTTTCTCACCAAGCAAAAAGATAACCTAAACCTTGGGTGACTGCTGTCTGGATAGAGGAAAAAGAGGAGGGAGAGCAGTTTAAGCAATTTTGGCCTTTAAAATAGGACCAAAGTCTGCATTCCCAGTAGGAAGTTGGGTGGGACTTTGGTAGAATGAGCCACTGAGAAGAGTGACGTAGACTGGTTTTCTTCAGGTTGAAAAAAGCTGAACATTTTGGATATATGAATTATAAAAAGAAATTAAGAGAGGCACATTCCAATCTCAGACTCTGGGGTCCATGAAACAGGTGGAGGGCAGAGAAGTGATATCCACCTGCACAATGCCCTTGGGACCCTGCATCTGCCTCTGCACCTGCCCTGTGGACTCTGGGGTCAGAGTGCAAACACTGCTGCACATCCCAGTCCTGTTCTGTGCGTTTATACCCATGAAGCAACTTTTTTTTCTGTAATAACCATAATACTTGGGGGGGGTGTTCTTGATCTCTTTGATAACTTTGAAGTAGCCATGTGTTGAGGTCTAGGAAAATGTTCCCCAAACTTGAAAATCCACCCCTCAACCTGGTGCCTGGTAGAATAGAGTGTGCTGGGGCTGGAAGGCCTGGCTGAGACTGGACGTTCATGCCTGCTCTCTGGCTTGCCCTGCAGAATTGCAGGCAGGAGCTCCAGCAATGACCCTGGAGGGTGTCACACCCACTGTGGCCTCCACAGCCCTCTCATGGGGCAGCGGGTGCAGGACGCAGGTGCAGGAGGCTGGAGGGGACCCGCGCTGGCCTCCGCGTGGCAGCCAGCACCACTTGAGTGACAGGTGTACTGATGCTACATCGGCTGACAATATGTTATGAGACCACGGTAACAATCGCTGCTCTCCAGGGAGCAGCTTGCTTCTTCTTCACTATCCAACATGAAAGAAATCATTTCAGGTGCCAGAAAAGGATCCCTGGTAAAATAAAGCAGGGCAGCGTCCATGGCATTGTAGTTCGTCCTGAAGCAATAGCTTTGAGATATATTTTTAAAGACTCTTTATGTTTACAATTAATCCATGATTATCTATACACAATCTTTTGGCCCATGGGGGACTAGTAGAAAAGAATCATGCTCTTTCTTTCCATAACTTTATTCTTTAAAAAAAATCTATCACATGCAATCGCATTTGCATACAGCTTTACTATTCCAAAGAACTTTTGCACACATAACCCACTTTTAGTTCATTTAATCCTCACCACAAACACACGTGAGGTAAGAATTACAAGATTCTCTCCCTTCTGTGATGAATGATACTGTTTTATTCAAAGGCACCCTGAGCATGCAACACAAAAATTTCCCTCCACATTTCTTTCCACCCTTCCTGGGAAATTCTCCTGTCACCAACCAACCTGCCAGCTGAGGGCTGGAATGAGATTGCTGCTGTGTTTTGGGGAAATGTTGTCCCAGGAGCCACCAGGAAGATGTTAGAACCTGGAACTCCAGAGACCCCTGCTCCGCTTTCCTTTTCAAATCCCCCTTTATTTGTTGGAATCTGCTTTGCATATAAGAATCCCCAACAAACAGAAACAGATTTATGCAAAAGAAGCAACAGCTTTGCCTCAATTCCCCATGCGGCAGGGCTTGAAGCGCGGAGCACTGCACAGTGGTAAGTTTATATACGCCTCTGTCTACAGACATCACTACCCTCGTTGTACCCGTGTTGCTTCCTGCTCTTCTCTTTAGTTTATTGAACTCAAAAGCTTCAGCGTGTAGTAGCAAGGGAAGAAACCTGGACTCCTGGCCTGCGAGTGTCTGGGTTCAGGACACACTCTGGTCTGGTCACTGCTCTCATGGGATGGGGCTCTGGACTCATGGGATGGAGGTGCTCTGGGCCCCGGGGCCATGACAGCTGGCAGATCACAGTCCAAATATTCCAGCATGCACCATGGAAAGGGGTGGCTTCATCCCCTCACTGGTTGGTGGACCTAGAAATCTTCCCTGGAAGGCGCAAAGAGAAGAAGCAAAGTGGGGGTAAAGTTACCTCCTGCACTCTGAGGCACGCAGCTCATGATTGTATTTGAGCGAGGGACCAGAGAGAAGAGAGATATATACGTGTGTGTATGTATGTATATATATCCAAATATATATTCCCATATGTGTGTGTGTGTGTGTGTGTGTGTGAAAACTAGGGTGGAGTCCCAAATTATCTAGTGCTGACATGTTAATCTCTGAGTGTAATTAATCCTGACCTGTTAAATGGGCACGTAACTGATTTAAAATTCTGCAAGTCTTTAACTGTTGTTGGACCAAGAGTGAACTGAGAGATAATAGTTGGTGGATGTAGACAAATCCCACTTGCTTCCCTCCCTCCCTGGGGTTCCTCACGACACCAGGCACCCAGAGCTGGGTTCACAAACAGGATGAGGCATCTGGGTGCCCTTGCGGGGCGGGCGATGCTTAATTTAATTAGCTGTCCCCAGAGGAATCAGCTTTCCTCCTAAACTCAGTTGGCTCCCGAGTGTGTTTTCATTATCCTCACTCCGCCTAGGACTGAGCCCGCCTGTTCCCTCCCAGGCTGGTCTGCGGGGAGAGCTGCTGCAGGTGGCGGCTGGGAGGAGGGCGTGCGGGGCGGAGTTGGGAGGAATCCAGGGAAGGCCCGTCCCTGTCCCAGTTTCACCCTGTCCCTCTTGTTCTTGAAGCTCTCTGTGTGAAGCCAGCACAGGCAGGTCCACTCAGTTTCTTCCTTCCCTCTCTGCCTAGCCTGGCCCCCTCTGGTCTTTCCTCGTCCCTGTCCACCTTTGCTTACCTGTCTTTCCCTGGGACTCTATTAACTATCCTTCCGTTCCCAGCAACATTTATACAACCATATAGTTACTGAAGTGACAAAAGGCTTAGAAAATTAAACATAGAACAATTATACCTAGAATTCTGTTCTGTCTAGTGAAGCTAGTCCAGGATTATGTCCTAGAAGGATCTTTTATTCTTTTAGCAGTCTTTAGTCTTATGAGCTAAAGCAGTCTGCTTATGAGCTAAAGCAGTCTCCTGTGTGGCCCTGAGAAAGTGACATCTCTATTCCTCAGTTTCCCCATTTGCAAGCTGGGGATAATAGTAATAATAACCACCTCATGGGCTTACGGGTAGCTCAAATCCTGGACACATGCAGGCTCCTTCCAGTGGGCCTGTTCTGTAGGTATTTGCTCCTGTAATTTTGGTTGTCGACCTTTCTGCAAGCTCAATGCTCAGAGAACCCGGGAAAACTTTGACATGGGTGGAATTGTCCGGACTCAGGCTGCGCTCACAGGGGGTCACCGCAGGAATCCCAGGCTGGAGTTTATATTCTGTAGGTTGAGTAGATTGCATGTATTGGTTCAAAAGAATTATTCTATAAAGGGCGCACACACCGTGGGGGGGCAGCTCCAAGTTCTAAATGATCTGCCCTCCCTATCTGGAGATTTTTACCATTTTAGATCATTCTTCCCTCAGGTTGATTAATATGGCAAAAATCCAGTTTTGCAAACCTTGTTGCTTTTATTTAATTAAAAGGAAAAGAAACCATAGAGTGCAAATGATCCTTCCTTCCTTCCCCCCTTCCCCCTTGCTTACTCCTGCTGGAAACGTCCTCCCACCAAGACCCACTTGGGAAATTTCCATTCCAGGAACTTTTTATGAAGTTGCAAGAGACAAATTAGGTGATTTGAATAAGTTAGCATGGTATTTGCAGCTTTGAAGATCACAATACAGACCTTAAAGTAATGAATGTCATTTGGCTTGTGGGCGCCGCAGAACTTCAGTAGTAGAGATTTTGTAAAACCCTTACAGATCCTCAATCAAGGGGCCAGTGTAGAACAGGCAATACGGTAAGGAACACGTAGCTGGTAACAGACACGCATGTTGAAGTTATGCTCCCAGGTATTCTGCGGAGGGACACCAGACCCCATGATGTAAAAACGGAAACAGAATACTGCCTCGTGAAACAGTGTCGTGTTACTGACATACAGTTTGCAAAATCAGACTTATTGCTTCAGAGAATTGCAGTTAGACACAAATAGAACATACCGAGCTCATTTTCAAGGTTGCAAATGCTGTGCATTCATTTGTCTTTGCAAACATGGCCACCCTGACCATTGCCACCGACTGCCGAGCTTGCTTCTTTCCAAGGACGACGGGAAGGCGCTGATCGAGTACCTGGGCTGATGCTCTCTTCCTCCATTGTGCATCCTCCTGGTAGACAGTCCCCACACACGTATTCTCTCAGGGAGATTGGGCCTCGCCTCCGTCAGAAGGGAAATTACTGAGAAAGGCCTCACTAACAACCACCTTTCCCCTACATTGGTATTGCTCACACACTCAACCTGGTGCCATCTCAGGCTCCCCAGTGTGTAATCACAGTGAATGACCCAGGGGTGGGCTGGTGGCCATGGGCCCACAGCCACGGTGCTGACCCCTCTTCCTGCCCTCTCCAGCAAGAGCAGAGTTGTGAGTCCACTTGATAATCTTCTTTTTTTTTTTGGCGGTACCGAGGATTGAACCCAGGGGCATTCTACCTCCAAGCTACACCCCCAGCCCTATTTTTTATCCTTTATTTTGAAACAGGGTCTCACTAAGTTGCAGAGGGCCTCACTAAGTAGCTGAGGCTGGCCACGAACCCGGATCCTCCAGTCTCAGCCTCCCAAGTACTGGGATTACAAGCGTGTGCCACCATGCCCGGCTCTCCACTTGATAATCTAAGCGTCACATCCTCTGTCCCCAACCCCAGGTACCAGGATGAAATGGAGCACCTTGGTGGAGTCCAGCCTGATGTTTCCATGGCAACCTTGGAAGCCACAGGAGTAGAATACCTTCAGCACCCCTATGAACTCCCTCTTGGAACCGTCCAGTTGCAAAAAAAAAAATGTAGCAGTGAAAGGGGCGTTGCAGAATCAGCAGGAGCAAGGTGCTGTGGGACAGGGACCCTCGAGCCTCCCACCCAGGTCAGCGAGGACCCTGGAGGCTGTGTGATGTTTCAACCGCACAAATGGCCACATTGCTCACAATGAGGCTGTATGTGGCATGCAAACACTAGAATGCCCGAAGACGTTTCTGTTTAAACTACCCCAGAATGCCAGTCAGCCCCCCACCGCAACACACTGAGTCCAGCTGAGATCAGAAGGGCTCGGGTGCCTCAGGATGCGGGTCTCCCTTTTGCTTATTTTAAGACTGTCGGCTCTCAGAATCTTCTCTCATCTTTTATTCCTGCTCTGTTCTGGCAGTCAGCAGGGACTGCTCTCTCCCAGGGACAGGACTCTGGTGGCACGGGCTGTCTCCTGGGTGGACGCGATTGAGCAGGTCAAGCGATAGCAAGCCACTGCCGAGGATGAAGGGACCTCCCACTCAACTCTGTGAAAGAGGCTGGAGGATACAGTCGAGACGCACTAGCCTTTCTCCTCTGCTTTCCCTTCCCTCTGTCCTCGCATCTTCCCATAGGGATGGACATCTCTTTGTTTATCATTCCGGTCCTCTGCCCCCCCACGCTCTTTGTACCGACATGCCTCCTGTCCAGTTTTATGGTTCTGTCTTCCTATGAACCAAGCAGCCATGCTTTTAAAGATGGACTGATTTATGGAAAGAAATAAACACAACCTACAGGATAGTAACAAACAGATTGGAGAGATGGAGGAAGTATTCAGGAGCGGAGCCCAGGCAGGGTTTTGCACAGCCCCACTCAGGTCCCTCCTTCTCTCTGAAAGTCTCCACACAAATGTTGGAAGCGCTTGTCCTTTCTCTTTCCTTCTCCTATCTTTTTTTTCTCTCCTTTTCAAAACAGAAATAGAAAGGAAACAACCCACAAACATAGGGCTTCAGTGTACATGTTTGTCCGTGTTTGGGGGGGCTGTGCATTGTGTGGGAGGCCCACTCTGCAGCGATCGACAAGGGTTTATTATTCTGAGCAGCACTCAATCAAATGTGGCCCTATGAACAGAGAGTAATGCCGGCGAATCATCCTGGGGGCTCTTTTTTCTGTGTGTGAGTGGTATCCATCTGTCAGCTGTCAGTGCCGGTGAGAGATACACAGGGCTGTCACTTCTTGTCAGCCGGCATTTGTGAAGCCTTTTGCAGCTGCTGCACAACACTTACTGTCCTTCCTGAAGGCCAGCAAGGAGCCGGAGACCATCATGCTGGCCAGGGTGGATGGGAGAAAAAAGATGTCAGGGTTGCCGGAGGATAACGGAGTGGACCCGTCAAAGACATAAGTATAAGCTACATTTGTTTCCTAAAAAGGGGAGAAAAAAAAAAGGCATCAAGAAAAAAATCCCTTTTAGGAGGTAATGTTACTATACTTTGTTTGCAGAATATCCTATGCGGGTTCTACAGCCTGTGAAAGCCATAACGGCAAAGAAAATTTATACACCAGTAAATGAATATATTCAAGGTAGAGATGGTGATACATATTTTTTAAATCAGCAGACTATAAAGAGGACATATGTTTTTATGGTCTCCCCTATATAAATTATATTACTACAAAGACTCCGCATATGCATAATAGTTTGTATAATGGAATATATATTTAATATGTGTCTGTAACGCAAACATGAACATATGAACCAGGGACATGTTTGTACTATAATAATGCAGATGTTAAAAACTGGGTTAATTTTGATATGGAAACACCCTATTAATCATTACTCTAGCACTCCATTGGACATTCCGATATGTTTATTTATAGGGTGACTTTTGCTTAATTGAATTATTTTAAACTCACCATGGTTCTGGCTTTGTGGTCCTTCTGCAGAAAGTTCTTTCAACAACACCTAACTAAGTCAAAATGCCCTGCCCTCGATCCACTCACCGGCACGCAGAGAGGAAAGAAATCCGGACAGCAATATGTCCCCTCCTTAATTTGCTTTCTGTTTGAGGAATTGGGAAATTTGTTTTCAGTTTTCTGCTAGTTCTACATAACTCTAGTTAAAAAAGAAGTTGGGTTTTTTAGGCTTACCTATATCATAGATTTATATTTTGTGTGTAGTACCAGGGATTGAACCCAGAGGCATTCTACCTCCAAGCTACATCCCCAGCACTAGTTTATGTTTTATTTGGAAACAAGGTCTCGCTAGGTTGCTGAGAGACTTGCTAAGCTACTGAGGGTGGTCTTGAACCTGTGATCCTCCTGTCTCAGCCTCCCAAGCACTGAGATTACAGGCAGGTGCCACCATGCCCAGCATCGATTCTTATTTCTTAAAAAATAAAGAGCTGAGGGATTTCTTGGAATGATGAAAATTAGCTTGCATTAGAGTCACTGAAATGGAAGAAACGTTCAATGCTCAGCACCTGCGTCTCTCAGGCCCTGTTGATGGTGGCTACCTGGTGGTGCACGGAGGAAGGGAAGTAGAAGTTAAGGGTGTGGCAAGAAAATGAGGCCTAGCCTGTCGCCTACACTGGCCTGTGGGGACATTCTCAGATGCAGAGCTGCTATTCTGGTCATGTAACATGCACTCTGCATGTGACGACAGGGAGGACATGATCCAGGAGAAAGAAGAGCAATGGATCACCTGGGCTCACCAAGGCCTGGTACTTGGTCAGGGAAGTTCTGACCCACAGTTTCTTTATGTCAAACATGGGAAAGGTGGAGAAGCCAGGTTCTTGCAGAAGTTTCTAGCACAGTTTAGGAGAAGATGCAGCACTGAACAGTTTTGTTTTGTTTTGTTTCCGTACTGGGGATTGAACCCAGGGGCATTCTACCTCCAAGCTACACCCCCAGCCCTATATTTTTTTTATTCTTTATTTTGAAACAGGGTCTTGCTAAGTTGCAGAGGGCCTCACTAAGTATCTGAGGCTGTCCGCGAACCCGGATCCTCCGGTCTCAGCCTCCCAAGTACTGGGATTATAAGCGTGCGCCACCACACCCAGCTCAATTTTGTTTTAATTGAAGGATCTGGAAGCAGTATGTGTCACTGATGCTCAGGAGGGAGAATCTCCCCTTCAGAGCAAAGTCCCAAGTCAATCCTGGGTCTGGAAGGACAGAGGGACTCCTTAGGATGGATGAGGAGAGGAACACATTCTAGGCATGGATGTGCTTCCTATCATTGCTGTAAGAATCACCCCAAACAAAAAGCCACAAATATATTATCTTATAGCTCTGAAGGTCAGAAGTCCTCAGCTGAACTCTTGGCAGGGTTGCTGGTGGCTCCTGCATCTGAGACCGCCAGCCGGGCATCTCCAAGCCTCACCCTCGCCCTCTGTCTTCACCTCTCTGCTTCCATCCTCATGCCCCCTTTTCTGACTTACACCCTCCTGCTGCCCTCTTGGAAGGACCCTGTGCTTAGATGGTGGCAATGTAGATAATCAGGAAAATCTCCCCATCTCACGGACCCCAACACACATCTACAGTGTCCCTTTTGACAGGTAATGTACCGGAGCATGGGGCGGGAGGGAACATTATCCAGCCGACAGTAGGCAGGTGTCTACGTCACCGGAAGAAGCCAGGCGGATGTAGTTTTCTGTATCTATGGGGAGAGGGGAGTGAGATTAGACAAGTATAGAAAATACTGTGGGTCCAAATCATAGCAAATCAAAGGGCTTGTTGAATTCCAGGTGCAGAATGTGATGGCTAAAGGATGGGGTGCATCGGTGCCGCGGGAGGGAAGACTCATAAGGAGATCCATGCGGAGGTGAGAGAGGGAAGTCATGAGTTCTCTGATACTAGAGATGTTCAAGGGCATATGGGCAACAAGGCCAGATGGAGCTTTAGAGATTTTCCCCATTGTGAGATGCTAAAATACTTCCATAATAAAATTGACTCCTGGGAGATTAGGCTTAATTCCGGAGCCTGAGAGGCGACTTCTGGTCTCTTTTCATGTCGACTTCATTAGAATGATAAAATTATTTCACACATAGTAAGATCGTATGGTACTCACGGTGTCACTGAAAGAGGAAAAGCAAGACTTTTCTGGACGTGGGACTCTCTGAGCACACGCCGATTAGGTTTAAGAGCTGTTTGCCCCTTTCCTCGAGGAAACATGGAGTGCTACATGGTACAACTGAAATGAACACAACCCCACCAAGTGTTCTGACCTTTGGGTATTTTGCTTGTTAATCAGTTTTTCAAACCCCAACCAGTCAAGAAAGAATACGCAAAGAGGTGAGTCAGGAAAACTGGTGGATCGCATGTGCTGGCTGAGCTCCGCGACGCTGTCTCACTAGAGCTACAAACAAAGGCAGCCCTGGGGTGTGCAGCCCAAGTCTCAGGTGTCCATGAGACCTGTGATACGCAGGAGTAAATCTTTCCAAGCCCCCCTCCGGAGGATGGACAGCGTCACGGCCTCCGTTCAACAAAGGAAAATTGACGGGATCACAACAGATGGCCTTGTAAATGCTACTCTTTCCCGGGGGCAACAAGAAAAAGGGGTTGCTGTGGAGGTCGGAAAGAGGGGGAGGGGATGATGCGCGTTATCAGGATTAAGAAGTCCAGGAGGCAAGGGGATCTTTATAAACTTAGTTAATCTCAAGGACAGAAAGTAACAAGCCCCCAGTAAATTGGATCTGGAGAAGCCTGCTATCCAATAGGAGATGAAGGCTTGCTGGGCCAGAGCAATGAAGAATTATGGCTTCTCCCTCACTATTTGGAAGTCACTAGATTGCATAGTGCTTAAACGACTTATCGCTGTTAACATAATCCTTCCTTCTTTCCTTCCCTCCCTCCCTCCCTTCCTTCCTACCTTCCTTCCTTCCTTCTTCCTTTCGTCCTTCCTTCCTTCCTCCTTTTTTCCTCCCTATCCTTTATATTGTTGCTTCGTGGAGCCAGGCATGCCCCTTAAATCACATTCTCTCCTCGTGTCTTTGCGAGACTGAGGGTTATAGATGCAACCTGCTAAGAGGCAGGGTGGATGCAATAGATGGTCAGAGGTGGGTCTAGACTGGATGATCAGTATCAGGAAGCGTGCACTAACAGGAGACTGTATTTTAGAACTTCTGAGTTTCTGTTGCACATGCATACACAGTGGTGTTGTGTTGAGGTTGATGGGCATTTGGGCACAATTAAAATACATTGCATGGAAAATATGAAGTCCCCAGTGTCTTTGACTTCTAATAAACCCACAAATGTGTTAATTAGCAAGACCTACATGACTGGGCACTTTTCTAAGCTTAAGACTCTAAGCAGGAGAGGGCAATCAGCAAGTTTCAAATCTTTGGCAGAAACAGTCATAAATTCTAATGAGATGCAAGCTTGGGGTTAAAAGCGAAGGCAACAAAATGTGGCTTGTGTATTGACACTTTTATTAGTAAAATATAAGTAAAGGAACAAAATCGACAGGGATAAAATTTTCCAACCAACAGTGGCACAATCCCAACTCAGAGATCTTGTCAAACATCAGGAGACCATTGAGAAGCCGTCCTCATCGTGGCACACGGGAGAAAACAAATTTGTGAAAACACCTTGTCATGGTAAATTCCTTTTTGCTCCAGATATCAGGCATCTAACAATTTTCTCCCCAGGAGAGGTAATAAAGAGAATGCATTAGAATCACAAGAATAATCATTCCTATGGTTATAAATTATTTGGGTCCTTTCCAAATTTCCAAATGTTCCAGTTAGTCTAGTGGAGATAGAGGAAGTCCTAAGAGAAGAGGTAGCAAGGTCCCAGCAAGGACTCAGAGCATTGCAGCGTTTGTGTCTTCCTCAGGCTCATGTATTAATGTTCAGAGTTGGTGTTATTAAGTCATGAAGGTTCTAATCTCATCCTTGGATGAATCCATTGTGATGGATTTACTAGATGGTCACCTAGGCAGGTGGGGTGTGGCTGAAGAAGGTGGGTGCCTGGGGGTGCAGCCTTAGGGACTGTGCTTTTGTCTTTGAATCCCCTCACTTGCTTATTTTCTCTTGCTTCTGGCCTCCATGATATGAGGGCAGAGCCCTTACTCTCTCCCGCTCTCTACTTACTACTGCCATGCCCTGAGCTCCGCAGACCCTGCCTCATATGGACTGAACCCTAAAATCTCAAAAAACTGTGAGCTAATAAATCTTCCTTCCCCTAAGTTGTGTGGTCAGTGGTTTTGGATTACAGCAGTATGAATGTTGACCGAGACAGGTTACAAACCTTATGATCTTCTCATCCCATTTGTTTCTCCCTTTTTATCTGCTCCCCCGACACTGATTCAATCCCTCTAGCCTTTTGGTCTGTTTCTAAAGCCTATCAAATTTGTCCCAACCAAGGGCTGTTTCCTTTGCCCATTCTATCTTCGTGGGCCAGGGGTAGTTCTGGCTTGCTTTTGCAGATCTCAGTGTCCACATCAGCATCCCATGGTCTTTGGACCTCTGCCATTCAGGTCTCAGGTCTCAGCCTGACTGTCACCCCCATGACATCACTTCTGACATCACCACCTCTGGCCACGAAAAGGTTACAAAGACAGAATTTGTATTCTCACTGGAAACAATGAGAAAGTACACTAGAGTACAGAAAAATACTTTTAAAACTGTTTTAAAGAAAATGGACATGTGCCAACAAAAGACAGAGATTCCTGAGAGACAAAAACAAGTGAATTGAGCCCTCTGGCAGCTCCAGCTTATTGCCTGGAGAGTTTCCTGGCCCTGGTGCAGAGCTCAGGAACCAGGAGGAGCCCAGAACATGCCCAAGGTGAAATTCAGAGAAGAATAAGGTAGTCAGACTTACAGAACAATTTTTGAGAGAAGAGAGCTGTACAGAGATGAAAAAAAAAAGCTTGAGA